>JAURVB010008484.1:0-57593 GCA_033002965.1 Piper betle | reverse complement strand
GCCTCCGAACTTGACCTTTTCTCTTTGTTTTAGGGGAAAAAAGCTCATGGTCCTCGATCCTTCTCAACTTAATTGATTTGATTTACGCACCAAGGCTGTTGAATCTCGAGATAGTTCCTCCAAGGCCAAAAGCCTCTGAAAACAATTGAAACGTTGTTCCTATCTTTTCTCTAGACCACTCCGTCATTGTGTTCTGCTTAGCTAATCACAACGATGAAGATTAACCCTTGCGACGTTGGAGGGTTTTGGGAGACGGTGTTTAAGGAGGGACGAAAAACGCGGGAATTCTGTCAAAGCCGGAATCCACAAGTCCCTTGAAAGGTCCAGACAACTCTGGTCTGGCGAATATCAATAGAGTAACCATTTTTTAGCGGTAAAAGAAACTCTGTATAGGATTGGCTCACGCGCATTCGGATAGCAATATAACCTGCAAAGAGAGCAAAGTTCATCTTTATTTGATAATAAGGTTTCTTGTTTCCCTTTCTTTCAGATGATAAACACGGGGTTACGGTCGTGCCAACACAAATATTCAGGTATTCATAGCTTAAACTTATCCAGACTGTATTCGTCGATGGCTCTTGAAGAAAAGTGTGCTGCGAATTCCCCCATCGTGACATCTTGATACATTGGTGGATTGTCGTCGGATAATAGTTCCTTTAAAGGTCCATACAACTGTCGTTTGGTTCGATGGGGTTGAATGAAGATCGCCACTGATACCCTTGGTCCAACCTTAGTTGCCACAACTCTGTGGCTAACACTCTTGTACTTTCCATTCGTAACAAGCTACGAAAAATAAATAAATAAATTTGTTATCCTAAACGGCTTTCGAAACGGTCATAGAACAAAGTTTTCAATGATCTAGAGAATCAAATGGCACCTGGAGGAGGTCTCCAATGTTGACGATCAGAGCTCCCGGAATAGGATTGACGTCCACCCAATGGTCTTGATGAAGGACTTGAAGGCCACCAATTTGGTCTTGGAAAAGGATGGTGATGAAAGAAGGGTCGGTGTGCTTGCCAGTACCAAGGGTCAGATGAGGCTGGGGGCACGGGGGATAGTAGTGTCCGACTAGTACAAGGCTTTCAAAACCTTTCGTCTCTTTGAGACGATGCAGGGGCAGGCCTAGTGCTTCAGACAACAATTCGGATAGTGTTTCCCCAAGTTCTTTTATGCGGCACTTATAATCCATCATAATATCCCTACAACATGAGATTATTCAAATTAACAAACTCAGGTTATGAATGATATATGCTGTCTACAAATTGGTATTTACGTCCTCTTTTGTGTGGAACCCTAGCTAGCTTATAGATCTCCCATCAAAGAAAAGCTTGCAATTCAAGTTGAGCGAGATACAAGAATCTCTAAATTAAGTTCTTACCTGCAGACTTGGGGCAGTTCTTGTGGATCAAACTGTTCCGCATCATAAAGAACAGTGAGCGTGTCTCTCCAATTTGCAGCAACCGACTTGAAAAGATCATAATTCGTCTGCAAGTGCACCTTGCGATTGATGTCACGGGTGTAGAATTCCATTTTGGCCTCTTTGGGCTGCTCATTAAACTGCCGAACTCCCCGATCATCTCATCCAACACCTCGTCTGGAATTCCATGATTAACAATCTGGAAGAAACCCCATCTCGAGGACGCATCAAGCACCTGAGCAACAACCTCCTCCCTCCTGTCTTCATGGATTCCCTTCAGATTAATCACCGGTATTTGGAGATTGGAGCCAACTGCAGTACCAGATGGGTTTGGTCGATCACTGGGCGGATGGATGAAGATTCTTGGGATCTTCTCCAAACCTGCATCTACTAACCCTTTGACGCCGGCTTTAGTACTATCAAACTCTTGTACCTCCTTCGTTCGATCGTAAAGTACTTCAGATTGAGCATCAATGAGATCCATTAGATGGATGTATTTGCTTCGCTGCAAATGTTTATTTTGAGCAAGTGACTCTTTACAATGGCCAATTTTATGCCTTGCAAAAAACAATGAGAAAGATAAATATCGTGTGGTTACAACTTCTGCCGAACCAAAAGTCAATCATGATTATTTTACATTCAGTGTTCTTCACAAGGACTATTAAAAACCGTCCACAAATCAGCGTCAGAGAAGACTTTTAGACACCTTTCAATGATTTAGCCAACTCATTACCCAGCTAATTCACTACTTAGCCGGTCACTTGTGCCTACCCTCTTTTACGTCTTAGAAAAACTCGTAACCCATAGGAAAGGTTCAATATCTTTTAATAGGGCGTAATACCCTTCAATCTTTTCTCAAAAACACAGCCACTGAAACTGTGTTCTTCAATGAAACGGGTGACGTAGTTATGGAGCAAGTGCGTATTAGAATGGAGCGTATGGAAAAGTGCTCATGAAGTTATCATTTCCAACATTTCTGTACGATTAGCCTCAATCAACAAGGTCTCACAAACAAATTTTATCTTTAAGACTCTCTTTAGTTAGCATGAAACACTTATAAATGACATAAAAATTTAAAATGGCCAATCTTACTAAAATTAATATATATAATATATTTTATAAAAATAATCATAATTATTTTATACTCTTTAACTATTCTTAATTTAGACACAAAATAATTTATTTAATCTTACTTTATATATATAATATATTCAACATATCTATTTTTAGTAAAGCCCATTATTTTAAAATTTTCATGTCATTTATATTATTTTCATTCTAAACAAACATAATTTAACTATATAATATTAAATGATTCCCAATGCACAACACTACACTATTTCATAAATTGACTAGAGCTAAATTTTACTTTATATGTGATATCATGATCTGATTAGTGTAAATTTATGGGTTTAGTTATTTATTAAGAGTGGTTTACTAACTTAAAGATTGTAAATATCATCTTTACTAATGTATTGAATTTTACCCAAGTATATATATTAGATGTGAGATGAATGTGATGATATAACAATCTATTCACCTTAAAAGCAATTCTATTATTAGAATGTTTATCATTGGCCAATGGCTAACGGCCTAGCCCACATATAGTCTAGCTTGCCATTTAATATAGTCCTCGATCGACTCTGATACCACCTATAATTAATGACTTGATCCCGATTCGACTCGGATACCACATATAATGATTCCATCTAATTAGTTACTACAAACTCATGGGCTTATTTATTTATTCAAAAGTGATTAATTAAAGTGATAGTTGTAAATATTATTTCCACTAATATATTAAATTTTAACCCCATTAAGATATGAGATTAATTTGGAGATATCACATTATTATATATATATAAGCTATCACTACATCATCATTTATACTTATGAGCTACATATTAAATTTAAACTTTTTAATGGGTTTCACAAAAGAATATTTATATATTTTAAAAGTAGAGTAAATAATGAGGAGGTTGATAAAATTTTGTCTTTTTTAATATTATCATCACCTACATTTAAATTTTAAAAGATGCACAAGTTTATAGATATTTTGAAATTAATTTTTATTACTATTACTCTGATAATTAAAAAGAAAGTGTCAAGAAAATTAGATTGTGTTGATATTTTATAATTATTTTTATTATTTATTATTTTATTTATCTATGTAATTTTTAGATTGTGTGGCCAACTAAATTATTCAAAATAAAAGGTGTAGCTTATATAAGTTATATGAGTTATAGCTCATGCATACAAAGCTCATATATACCACTCATACATGATCGAAGATAAGGTATTTGAAACAAAAGAGCTTGATATCGTTTAGAATAATTTACACTTACATTTTACTTCAACAAGTATGATATCTTTAATTATTTGCCAATAATATTATATATAAAATGAATTTAATTATAAATTAAAATTTGTATTATTTAATTAGAACTTGTGATGTGAAATTAATCCTAACCTTTTATTTACTGAACTAGTCATGGTGCAATGCACAATAAATTACAATTTAGAATTTATAGCACAATGAAGTTTGAGGGAACTAAACTAAGCTAGAGTGTCGAAAATATGTTACTTAATTACAATAATACAAAACAGAAAATAGTTAATTTATAAATATGTTTTTTTATTATTTAAGAGAAAGTACTAAGGTTTATATTTGTTAACTAGTAAAATCATATACATATCTAACACGAAATTATTAGATGATAAAACCTCATCCAAATAAAGATAAAAAATTGAAGATTATAGTACAAGAACATATTGGGCAAGAGATATCAAAGGTAGACATGCATACTAATAAACAAATAAGTAATTAAAAATAAATCAATAACAAATTAGATCAACTCATAAAAATAAGAACAAATTAAATACTTAAGAGTCATACAGGATTCATTGCTGCCTTTTCTTCCCACCATTCTTAATTCTCATCGCCATAGTTGTAGGCCTTGTTATACCGGATTCTTTGTTCTGTTGAAGGCCTTCTTGTACAGTTGTACTCAGAGAAGGAGAGATTGAGATGGAATTGAGCCGTCAATGAGGTAGTTGTTTGCTCATCATCGATGGAGCCGTGCACGTAACAGGATTTCATTGCAACACTCTTGGAATGCCGTGCACATAACACGCTCGTAGCAATTATTGCTACTCTGCTTCGGCTCATCTGACTTATTGGGTCAACACTCTATGGACCAAATCATATTTCAAATGATTAATCTCTTGGATAATTTGAAAATTATTTTTTCAAATTATTTTTTACACGAGGTTTAAATCTGTTGAAAGTTGAAACTTCATTAATGTAACATGTATCTCGTCTCACATGTGTGAGAGAGCGGATTGGATCTTCAAATGTTCCAGCAAGCCTCATGTAGCAACCTTCTAATCGACCTAAATCACTACAATTAATAAAGTTTAATTGTTTGTTATAATTATGTCTTCAAACTCCACTAGTTAATTATCATAATTTATACCAATAAAAAACTGCTATAGCCAGTTTACTTGTTATCACAAATTTCCATCTGTGGAGGAGACATTATTTGAGTCCAAATTGAAGTCTCTAGATGCCTTATTGTAATGAAAAATGGTGAATATCTATGTTATTTTAACGGAAAATATATGTTCGAATATTAATACGGTGGCTATATGGAAATATTAAAAATAATTTAAAATAAATTTAATTAAGCTTTAAATTTACTTTAATAGTATTCAGAAATAAAATATTTTAATTTAAGTAAAATTATAACATTCTAATAATTTTAATTTAAGTGGAAAGTTGCAATTTAACCATTACACTGTCGGCGCGCGAAACCCCCTACCGACCACAAGAAGCCAAATCCAGCCTTGCCAATTGCGGCGCGACATGATCCATCCACGATGACAAACAATAGATCGGCCTTCGCCAGGGTGGGAAAGACACCAGACACTATGGTGGTCAGGTCATCTGTGAAGAAAGTGAGAAATGACGCTATCCACCATTGTCAAGTTTGAACAAGAAGAAAGAAACTTTCGGCTGGACTCTTGGAGAAGACGGGAAAAGCTGGTTGTCTCTACATATCTACCCCTTGTATCTAGGTTTCAAATTAATATACCCATTTATTTATTTAGTGAATAAATACCTCAATTTCATGAACACCGGTGGAATCACGTGCTCACCACAAAATCTGCCCGCCGAGCCTTTCGTTGCCTAAAGCGTCGTCTTCCTTAAATTTTATGCAAGAAAACCTTAGGCTTCTACAGCCGTCACAGGCCTAACCTGGGCTAAAAAGCTGTGCTATTATAACTTCGTCATTGCGTACGTAATGATCATCGGCCGTCTCTTGCTCTTTCTCTTCCTCCCACGGTCACATGTGTTGTGCATCCAAGAGGGTACTTGAAGATGAGGTCATGGAGCATCTGTGTGCTTGGCCAAAGGCTTATCTAATTCACAAGGTTGTTATATCTATACGTGGTAATCTTCAATCAAAGTCCATCTATTGTTACATATATATTTGAGGAGTACGTGGTCCCTTATGCTACGCGTGCGAGAATATATCCAAGGTGGCCGAAAGCTACATGCTTGTTATCTTCTTATTGGCGATCAAAAGTCCTTTCATATATTACATATGCTACTAGCCTCCCATATTCAATTCGCGGCACAACTTGTTTTCTCTCTATTTATGTGCGCCCCCAACATTAGGAATAGTGGTTTAGGGAGAAAGTGCGCGCGTGTCACTACTATACACACTATATAAGTGAATGCATGTCGTTTCGGTCTATCATTGTGAGAGCATATGGAATCTGTCAAGGTGCCGGTGATAGATCTTGCTGGGCTACGAGACAAGGTGGTGAAGGAGGTGAGGGATGCGTCTGAGAAGTGGGGTTCGTTTCAGATAGTGAATCATGGCGTGCCCATCAACGTGCTCGGTGAAATGCTCAAAGCAGTGGAGAAGTTCCACGAAGAAGAGAATACCGTGGACGATAAAGTGTATAAGAGTGCACCGATGGAGAAGGTGAGACTATTGAAGGGTTTCAAACGCGACTGTCCTAATCCTACGTGGAAGAAGACCTTGACCGTTGACATGGATCTAGAGCCGCCCAGCTACGATGAATTCCCATCACCGTGCAGGTATAATTCCGTATCTTAGTCGAAATTTAGATGGTGAATATTATATATACTTGACTTTGAGTGACAAATTAATTAACACAACTTTTCTAATTTCTTCTTGGAATTTTTATATTTTAGCGTACGTACATTCATATATGGTAGCCAGGGCCTAGCACTCTTTCTATTATTTTTGAAGTTTTTATCATGGTGGAACGAAGTTTTCTTCGAAATATGACAAGGAAAGTTCATCAATCATTCTGCCCTAACGTGCTTTATATGGCTGGTTAGTTACTCAAACTAAATTAACCAATGGTGCATAGCTGATGCCTTTGATCTTATCGTGCACGGAAATACTTCTTCGTTTTTTTGGTACAAGAAAAGTATAGGTTCTTATTGTTCTTATATATGCCATACGCAACTTGCACAAGTGGACCTAAATTAAAGAGGGAATAAATCCAAATTATGAGCGACATTGGAATACAAAAAGCTGGTCCCAATGCAAACTATTATTTGATACTAAGATAAATGGAAGATATATAATATTAACGTGTTGGGCTTCTCTATAAAATAGTTTAGTTCTTGAAGGACAATTGACAAATCATTGATCGTCATATATGATGCTGAAACCATTAGCTTCACGCTACATATCCATGGGTCTGCGTATGCATTGAGCTGAGAGCAACTGCCTCGTCATGGCTGCCAGTACAACAAGATAATTTTTTCTTAAGGCCTGTCGCAAAAACTAATTCTTTGTAGCCGCTTAACACTGTAGGTACAGAGGTACAGATGCAAGTTCCAAAAGATGCTACTTTACCTATCAGAATGTGCACGAATCTGTTAAACCTGTTTTGTTTGACAGCTCGATTTGGCATTAATTAGCTTGGGATTGTGTAATGGAAAATCACAACAAACCACTAACCATGACTAATTTGGTTCTTCTGGATGGAAATGATCTGAGTTTCTGATAAACATTGTATGCAGAGAGAAGTTGATTGGGTACGCTAAGCATATGGAGAGACTAGGAGAAACCATGCTCGGAATCATGTCTGAGGCTCTTGGGCTGAGTATTAATCACCTCAAGAACATGGAATGCTTGGCGGGGATGCGATTTTCTTGTCATTGTTACCCTGCATGCCCAGACTGTGATATGACGATTGGCACACTTCCACATTCAGATCCAAGTTTCTTCACTATTCTTCTTCAAGACCAAGTTGGAGGCCTGCAAATTAGTTATAGAAACAGTTGGATTCTTATTCCTCCCATACGTGGAGCTCTGATTGCTCACATCGGGGACCTTTTTCAGGTATTAGTTATTTACTAGTTGCTTGCTTATGATACCCCTATGCTTATTATATATGGCCTCGTTCTAATGCTGTTTTGTTTTCAGCTCATTACTAATGACAGGTTCAAAAGTGAGGTTCATCGAGTTGTTAACAGTCCCTTTAATAGAAGGACATCAGTAGCATGCCTTGTAGACGCCCGCCAGTCTAAAGTGAAATATGGACCTCTAAAGGAAATACTGTCCACCGATGGCAAGGCATTTTATAAGGAGACATTCGCCAAGGATTATAGCTTGCATATGTAACACTAATATTGAAGATTACACTATTGGTTTGCATTTTTTTAGAACGGCATGAACACAAGAGCTGCTTGTATTCCTTTTGAAACAGTTGTTCCAAAGTGAATCATATCTATATCTCTATTATATGAAAGCAACAATATTCAGTTCCTAAAAGGAGCCTTCACAACCCTTCTTGTTGCCACTTTCTTAAAAGGAGCTGTTACGGTTACAGTTAGGGTTGCTAATTGAGTGAGCCAACTCGTGAGCATTTAACGTTCGAGCTTGGCTTGACTCGACTCAAAACTCGACATTTAAATGCTCGAGCTCGAACTCGAATCTTACGAGCCGAGCTTGAGCAAGATTGTGTTCGACTCGACTCGACTTGGTTATAACCGAACTCGACTCGTAGCTTGACTCGAACTCGATTCGATAAAATAATATAATAATATAATTTTTATATTATATCTTATATATATATATATACAATATAATAATAAAGAAGTGAGATAGTTGAGATGGTAAGTATTCAAGTTGACAACCTCAAGATTGTGGGTTCAATCCACATTGATAGTATTTTTTTAAGTGTGGTACTTTTGACTTTTAATCGAGCCGTTTCGAGCTCACGAACGAGCTGGGTTCGAGTTCGGAAAAATTAAACAGTTTAAGTGTATTCAAGCTCGAGTCGAGATCGAACACATAAAAGATATTCGAGTATTCGAGTCAAACTCGAACATATATGTTCAAAACTCGTTTGATCTTGAGTCGAATTCGAACGAGTTTCGAACTATTCGAGCCAAGTTCGAACACAAGTTACGCTCGGCTCGCTCGCTCGATTAACAACCCTATCTACAACGCTCCTCTTGCCGGTTTCTCAAAGGAGTCCAAGAATGCTTCACCTCGCAGGGTCCACATATTAAAAAATTGTCACATATTTTTATATATTATTATAATTTTATCCGTTTCTCATTAAATATGTCCTAATTAAATATTTACTTCCTCCCCAACCGATTTTGCAAAGAGCACCCATAATGCTTTTTCCAGCAAGAGCCTCCGCAGGGTCCACACATTATAAATTGACTACATGTTATTAATTATTATTATAATTTTACCTTTCTATTTGGGGATTTTCTAATTAAATATTTGCTTTAAAATTTTACACTTTTGTTAAGATTGAAGTATTTTACAATTTTATCCTTTCTTATTAAAAAAGTATTCATTTAGTATTATACGATTTTCAACTATTCTTATTAGGAGTATATTAATTAATTATAATGTATATTGAACTAAGTTAATATATTTAATTTGAACTAAATTACATTTAATCCTCCTTCAAATAATAAATAAATAAATAAAATTAAAATTTAAATATTCTAATTAAAACCAAAGTATACTATGAGATATTATACACTTTCAAATCAATTATAGTGTATATTAAAAAATAAATTTATTCTCCATATATAGTTTCACATATTAATTTAATTATAAATTGAAGGCTATATTATTAACAAGCTTCTTCATTAATTTGATATGTTGTGGTATTTAATTTAATTATATTATTATAGAAATAATTGTTAATTATGGAGGTATACATGTGTAGAGACCAATATGCTTATTTCTAATTTAAAAATAAGAGAAGATGTATAATCACATCTATAGAATCCATCCAGATATAAGAGATCTAAGGTCATTGTCCCCAAATTGGATGTGTAATTTCTTTTCTAGCATTTCACCACCAGCAAAGAATAAAGATCATGCATAATAGTTTGGAATGATATTATTAATTGAATTTTATATTTAAGTAATTATTGTGTATATGTAGATTTGGCAAATTATATTTTTATCATATCCATGTAAAAAGTAAAAATTAAAAATAATTTATCATATGTTTAAAATAATTATTAAAATTAAGTAAGAATCTTAATTAAACCAAGTAAAGATGTCAAATTGGAGTGAAATTATATTTAATATTCTTTTAAATCACTAAAATAGATAAAACTCTATGTTTAAAGTAAAATTTTAAATTTTCGATAAAAAATAAATTTATTATTTAAAAAATATATATACATAAAAGCCGCGCATAATGGGAGATTCCAGCTAGTGTATATATATATATATATATATATATATATGGATAAATAGTATCCTGTACTGCAGCACAGCCATCTTGGCTGTGCTGCAGTTCAATCTTGGCCGTTGGATTAGCATCCAACGGCCAAGATCTTAAAAAAAGGCGGGCGGCGCCGGCGCCGCGCCGCAGCAGCGACGGCGGAGGGGCGGGAAGTCTGCCCGGCCACGGCGACGGCCGGGGGCGCCGGCGACAGGGGACGGGCGGCGCGGCGCGGCGGGGTGGCGGGCGGGGGCCGAGGGGCGCGGCGGGGTGGCGGGCGGGGGCCGAGGGGGCGCGGCGGGGTGGCGGGCGGGGACCGAGGGGGACGCGGCGGGGTGGCGGACGGGGGCCGAGGGGCTGGGCAGGGTGGCGGCGAGGGGCGCGGCGGGGTGGCGGGCGGGGGCCGAGGGGGACGCGGCGGGGTGGCGGCGAGGGGCGCGGCGGGGTGGCGGGCGGGGGACCGGGGACGAGGGTCGGGGGCGTCGCGCGGCGGGGAGGCGGGCGGGGGCGTCGCGCGGCGGTGGTGTCGCCCGGCGGCGGGGCGGCGGGCCGGCAGGGGAAGATGCGGGGCGGCTAGATCCGCCGCCCCGTCGCCCGGCGGTCACGTCGCCGCCCCCGGCGGGCCGGCGACGGGCGGGGCAGGGGGTGGCGGCGGCGGCGGCGGCGGCGGCGGCGCGCCGCCAAATCTGTTTTTTTTTTTTATAAGGGCATGTTTCAGCCGTTGGATTTGATCCAACGGCTGAAACACTGCAGCACAGCCATCTTGGCTGTGCTGCAGTACAGCAAATGCCTCCTCATATATATATATATATATATATATATATATATATATATATATATATGTCCACTTTTACTACCGTCTCGTGTTTAGTTAAAATGGGTCGGCATAATCTCCGTTTCTCATGTCCTAATCGGACGAAAGGTAATGCAAAGATTGTAACATCCCTGCATGCGTAATACAAAAATGTGTATAAATTTCATTAGTCAATATTGCATAAAAGGGGACCAGAAAAGAACCGAGTACTTGCTAGGTAATGAATAGTGGTTTAGAAGTAGATGTTTTTAGATTACAAAACAGGCAAGGGCCACTTACGAAACATGAAATAATAAGATTTATGGCAGACTTGATCAAAACTTACAAGCAGTCACACTCAATGAAGATAAGATTTCATTAAATAAAAAGGGCTATCGACAGCAATAAATGACGCACTCCGTCGTGTAGAAATAAGATCCAAAGACAACTCGCTAAGCACACAACACTAGATAGATAGTAGAGAAACAATCATGGATGTGCAAGATCAACAGATACCTATCATTGATCTGAGCGATATAACTGGCCCCGGCCGTGGCCAGATTGTACAACAGGTCCGCCATGCCACAGAGAAATGGGGATTCTACCAGGTAGTAAACCATTCAATCCCTTTAGAAGTGTGTGAGAAGATGATCGAGTCAGTTCGCCTCTTCAATGAGGGGGACAAAAACGTTGAAGCGAAGAAGTACTCCTGTGAAAACACAAGCAAGATCCAGTTTCAAAGTGATCTCAATCTGGGCACCAATGGCTATCCTAATTGGAGAGATTCCTTGGTGGTTGATATGGCACCGGATCCACCCACTCCCGAAGAAGTTCCAACCGCTTGCAGGTCTCGTCTTCAACTAATATGAACTGCGTGAATATACACATATTCGGCATGTCCAACTCTTCTGTTTGTTTCTTATCTTAGGGACATACTGTTTGAGTACGCGAAGCATTCGACAAAGCTAGCGGAGACACTGTGTGGACTATTGTCGGAGGCAATAGGATTTGAGGCAGACTACCTCAAAGACATCGGTTGCATGAGTGGTCTAAGGGTGATATCTCACTATTATCCCCCATGCCCACAACCAGAATTAACCTTTGGTACCAACAGACACACCGATCCCTGTTTCCTCACCATTCTTCTACAAGACCGAATTGGGGGACTACAGGTTTTCCAAGAAGATACTTGGGTCGATGTTCCTCCCGTACATGGAGCTCTAGTTATCAACAATGGTGACCTTCTCCAGGTAAGATCTATATACATCATGGAGCTTCGATTAGCTATTCATAGCCAACATCGACAGAAGAAAATTTCTGACCACTCATCTTGAATGTCATGACACAGCTCATCACGAATGACAAGCTAAAAAGCATGCCACACCGGGTGCTGGCAAACAAGATAGGTCCAAGATTATCAGTGGCATGCTTCTACAGCGCCTACAAGTCCAACAGGGAGTATGGACCTCTCAAGGAGTTGATATCAGCAGATGAGAAGCCGGTATACAAGGAAACAACTGTGGACAACTACTTCATTTACTACATCACCAAATCGGGAGACTTCACCACAGCCTTGACTCATTTCAAGGTTTGATCAGTCAGCCACCTAAACTGTGCGTATGCGTGTTCTCGTTACTCTCGTTGCTCTTGTTCTTCGTGTAATACAAGGACTGATGGTTGCAAGAGATGATTGCACCTACTGTACAACCGAAACTATGTTGAATGTATGTTGTACTAAACATGGTGATGTACTGTGTCTGGCAAAGCAAAATAATAAATCAGAAAGATAACATGTGTATTATTGTGTAAAGTGAACCATGTCGACAAAAACAAAATCACCAATTAAACAGACAGAAGCATGACACAAAGCTTACAAGGTTGAAGTTAAAAAACAAAAACTTTAAAAAAAATACAACTGCAACCAAACAACTTCTCTTGTACAAATCAATCATTCATCGCTTGCATCGTATTCCCATCTTAAGCCTCTTCATCACCAATCAAGCACGTAAAATTCAAAGATTGCCAAACTACAGCATTCGCAAACAAATAAATGGGAGCTTTTTCCTAAGTATGACATAAATTCAACCTTGCAACAATTTCACTGAAAGAAAACAAGTCTGTTAACAACTTCACTGATCCCTTGAAATATACAAGGAGGAGTAAGCTTCTATCTAGCAGATAACGTATGATGTATAGCCAAAATTCATGTATGACTTGAAGAGACACTCAATAACAAATAAATCTACTTTATTCCTTGAATGAAAAGAACACTACCAGTTCATATTACATTGTCGTTGACTTAACAACTTTCTTTTTTGGTTGCTTCTCGGTATTATGTTATTCACACCCAAGAAAAAGAGCAGCGCCCCAAAGAATGCAAGATTCTGGAAAAAGATAAATTCATCAAATCTTTTTATGAACTCTTTCCTACCAAAAAAAACTACATACCTGCACAAACTTGGCAAAAATATGAAAAAATTCTGTTTTTTCAACATCATAATTGTAAAACTAATAGAGAACTGGAGTGGAAATAATCAGTTGGGATGCCTAAAAAGCCCAGTTGTGTCAGAAAGTTCAGTTAAAAATGAATAATGTGTTGTATGCTAAAATCAAGTCCCACATCTAAAGTTTTGTGGGTTTTGGAAGGAGTCCTCTCCCTATAAATAAGGCTCATCCCCTTTGGTTCTTGACATCCCAAAAATTATCATCCTTCTTTCTTTGGTAAATTTTTTTTCTCTTTTTGTAATATTTTTTTGATTATTGAAATATTATTTTTTAGTGTCCGAGGACGTAAGCCTCGTTAAATTTTAGTGTTCTTTTATTCTGGGTATAATTGTTGTTAATTATTGTGTTATTTAAATTACTTGATAAAATTCTGTCTAGGAGTTGGTTTATTTTAGTATGCTTTGTGGTTGCGGCTTACGCTGATCTTCCACATCAGAAAAAATTTCCTTAGGCCAGTTGACATTTTGAGCTCTTGGTTTATTTTAGTATGTTCTGTGGTTGCGGCTTACGCTGATCTTCCACATCAGATTCTGCATTAACAGCTATTAAATAGACTTTGTAGTAGAAATGGCAGACAACCCAAAAGAATCCACATCGAAGGTGTAACACCCCGTTTCGGCTCACCCGTGAACCGACCCGGAAATGTCACCGGCGACCGAACCGTTCGCTAATCTACTGGGTTCGGTTAAGCCGACCCGGATCTGCCCTCGGTGTCTCAAGATGGAGATGCAAACATGAAATGCATGGATGGGATGCGTGGGTTCTAACGTAGTCCTACATGCATGCTATGATGTACAAGCAAAGACAAGACAAAATAATAAATGAAAAACCAAAAGAAAATATATACTATTTTATAAAAATACGGTAACACATAATAATCTACCCTGACATTCAACCATTATCTCATTCATTTTTACCTGAGCCGAGTCTGTACTCCAAGGCTCCCTACCCATTCATATTTATCAGTTCGTTTCATAACAAGTAATACACTCAAGCAAACACATCAAAATTATCGTTTACATAACAATAACACACCATCATTATACGTTACACGCGGCAGGTACATGTGTGCGCGGTTCCGTGCTGCTCCTCCGCAGTCCCGACAGCTTTCATCGCTCGCATTTCTCACCTACATATATATAGAAAAACCGTCAGTAACGAGTGTTACCGGCCCGGAAAATAACTAATATCAAACTGGCACAGGAGAGCAAACTCTCCTGTTGAATGAAAACCATATACTTCCTCAAGAACTCTCATCAGGGCACATACGGGAGCCGTCGCCATCGGGTCGACAGCGTCCCCCTATCTTTCACATTCTCATGCCTCGGCCATTTCTCTATTGCTTCTCGCGTCAAATCTCATTCCTATCCGCCCTCTGCACCTTCCATATTACTCCTGGCCTTGAGCACGAAGGCCGAGTACTCTCAGGCAGTCGCCTTCAGTACCCTTTGAAACCACAAGTCTAGACATGCGCTGCAATGCAGTACCCGTGAACCTCCACACTTCTCCGGGTTTGAGGAACTCAAAGGTGGAGTTGTCAGGATCCCTCGGGAATGAAACGGCCCGCACACCATTCCAGAGCCCACTGTCGACACACACGTGCCCGCTCGCGTAGCACGGTAGTCGGATTTCCCTCATTCAGTCTCTCACAAAAACACGAAAACTATACATATATATAGGTCTGGGTTGGGATTTATACAATAGGCCCGAAGGCAACGTGAGCTGGATCTGAAGTTCGAAAACAAACTCGAGGGATCTCATCCTCGAGGGTTATTAATCCGGAAAATCGTTGGCTAAATGGCCCGAGTTAAGTGGGATTCGATAAAACGCCACTTAACTCGTCCTGCACATAATAAGTCAAATACACAAGAGAGTAGCGTAAATCAGAGAACGAGTCCTAAACGGACCTGGTAGAAGCTCCAAACGGGTCCACGCGCCTAGGCGGCGAGCTCCTACACCGTACCTACACAATCAAGCTAAAAACTAACGCCCGCATGATGAATCACATATCCTATAGCATACACACACAATCAACACAATCACACGTCAATCAACACACATCAACCTATATCAATTCTAGCGAGTCTACTTAAGCTAGTTTGATTAGATCATGATTATTACTTAATAACCCTAATTAGTTTCATAACTTCTATTTTTAACACCACACAATCAAACAAATTTCATATTTTTATCCTTAATCAAATCTACATTTATTTATATTATTATAACACACAATTCACCAATCCTAGCATGCAATTCTAATAATCAAAACTTTCAAATAATTAAATTAAAATAAATCATACCTCGCGTCGTCGAAAATCGGCGACGGCTAGGGTTTCCGTTTCGTGGCTCGAAACTCGAATTCGGCACCTAGCGGCGTCCGAAATCCGATCAGATTGGACCGGGTGTGTTCGGCGGATGATCCGACGAATTTCCCACAAATCCAATCTTCCGGCGGTTTTCCGGCGAGTGTCGGCGGTTTTCCGGCGGATTCCGACGGTTTTCCGGCGATGATTTGGGACGAAGCAATCAGGGGGTCTATCGGCACCAGCTCGACGAGCTCGGTCCAATGGTGGTGTCAAACAGGGTAGCCGAGGCGGCGATGGCCGTCGACGGCGGCGTCGAAAATGGGCGGCGGTGGCGGCGTTCTCCGATCGAGGCTCCGGCCGGCCTCGACGGTGGTCGGGACGATGGGGGAAACGTCGGCGACGTCGAGGGGGTGGTCGTCGGGGTCACAGCGGCGGCGGCGCGGCTCGGACGGCGGCGAAATCAGTGGGCGGAGCGTCGCGGCTTGTGGGGCGATTCCGGCGTCGTGGCGGCGCGACGGTGGCCGAGGTTGGTCCGGGCGGCACGGCGACGACACGACGGGGCGGGGCGGCGTCGATCGGCGGCCAGGCGGCGTCGGCCGTGGCGGCGGTGGCGCGCGAACAGGGGCGGCGGCGGTTAGGGTTTGGGCGTGGGGGAGAAAAGGTCGGGAGGAAGAAGAAGTGTGTGCGATGGCATTTTCGTAAATAAGTATTGACTCGATTCCTACTCGAGTCAAAACAATAACTAGTTCGTAATAAATTCTAAAAAAATCTAGAAAAATATGGAAAAATCACATAAAATAAAACAAACACAACAACATCCAAATGACATGCTCTATAACTAATAACCCACCCGAATATAATCAAACGCATCCTAATGCGTTATTCGGCCTAAAACTATTTCTACGATCAAACATATAAAAAGAAAAAAAATACTGCATACTTTCATATATTCAGATAACTCGCATCTCACCATCTTCTCGACGTTATCATCATATATTCAGGTACACCTGACTCTCATCGCTCATAACTCACGGCTGGTCTCGACTCAGCACGCGATTCATGAAACTGACTCGACTCGAACCAACGATCGAACCGACTGGTTCGGTAACGTAAAACCCTGACTCGAATCACGGGTTTTACAGAAGGTCACAGCTTCATCTTCAATTTTGGCAAGAAATACTGTGACAAATGTAAGATTTGCAGTGGAGATTTTTTATGGTACCGGTCATTTCGGCATGTGGCTAAGTGAGGTTCTGGATGCCCTTTTTCAACAGGGTCTAGACATTGCCATTGAAGAAGAGAAACCAGATGATGTTGAGGAGAAAGAATGGAAGACAATAAATAGATTGGCATGTGGTACCATTCGAACGTGTCTTTCTAGAGAGCAGAGGTATTTCTAAAGAAACTTCTGCAAGTAAATTGTAGAAGGCACTGGAGGAGAAATTCTTGAAGAAAAGTAGTCAGAACAAGCTCTATATGAAAAAGAGATTGTTCCGCTTCATTTATATTCCTGGTACATCTCTGAATGATCATATTACTAGCTTCAATCAACTAGTAACTGATCTGGTGAATATGGATGTGACTTTTGAAGATGAAGATTTGGCTCTGATGTTGTTAGGATCACTTCCTCATGAATTTGAGTTTCTTGAAACTACTCTACTTCATGGGAAGGCTGTTGTGTCTCTTAGTGAAGTAACTGCTGCCTTGTATAGTTATGAATTAAGAAAGAAAGAAAAGCAAGAAAATACAAGTGCAGAAGTAGAAGCTCTTGTTGTGGATAGAGGCCAATCACAGAGTCAGAACAAAGGAAGAAGGGGAAGGTCGAAGTTAAAGTCCAGACCAAGTAAAGATGAATGTGCCTTTTGTCGAGAAAAAGGGCATTGGAAGAAAGATTGTCCCAAGTTGAAAAATGAAGGCAAATCTGATAAGGAAAAAGCTGCTGCAAATGTTGTTGAGTGTGATGATGTAGACTCAGACCTTTCAATTACTGCATCAACTAGCAATTCTAGTGCATGGTTGCTAGATTCTGCTTGTAGCCATCATATGACGCCCAATCAACTAAATGGTGGAATTGTCTACACAGCAAATAATGCTCATCTTGTCACATATGGAGTTGGTTCAATTCACTTGAGGAATCATGATGGATCAACCAGAATCTTAACTGGGGTTCATTATGTGCCAGATTTGATGAAGAATCTCATCTCTGTGGGAACCTTAGAGTCAAAAGGTTTCGAAGTAAGGGCGGAAGATGGGATAATGAGGCTCATCTTTGGTGCACTTGTAATAATGAAGAGGATCCGAAGAAGAAACAATGTGTATTACTTTATTGGTAATACAATTGTTGGGGAAGCAGCAGCGACAACTCCTACTGATGATCAGGAGTCAGAAGCAACTAGGTTATGGCATATGCGCTTGGGGCATGTTGGAGAAAAATCTTTGAAACTATTGATAGATCAAGGATTATTAAAAGGAGTTCGGGCTTGCAAAATAGATTTTTGCGAGCACCGTATCAAAGGGAAGAAAACAAGGGTGAAATTTGGAACAGCAATCTATGATACTGAGGGTATTTTGGATTATGTTCACTCAGATGTGTGGGGGCCTTCCAAGACAACTTCGTTGGGAGGTAAACACTATTATATTTCCCTTGTTGATGATTTTTCCCGGAGAGTTTGGGTATATACGATGAAGATGAAGGATGAAGTGTTGGGAATTTTCTTGAAATAGAAAAAGATGGTGGAGACTCAAACAGGCAGAAGAGTCAAACGTCTTCGTACAGACAATGGTGGAGAAAAAAACAACTAATAGAGAACTGGAGTGGAAACAGTTGTGTCAAGTTCAATTAAAAATGAATAATGTGTTGTATGCCAAAATTAAGTCTCACATCTAAAGTTTTGTGGGTTTTGGGAGGAGTCCTCTCCTTATAAATAAGGTTCCTCCCCTTTGGTTCTTGATATCCCAAAAATTGTCATCCTTCTTTCTTTGGTAAATTATTTTCTTTCTCTCTTTTGTACTATTTCTTTGATTATTGAAATATTATTTTTGTAGTGTCTAAGGACGTAAGCCTCGTTAAATTCCGGTGTTCTTTTTATTTTTTTATGTCTATTTAATAGCTATTGTCGGGTATAGTTGTTGTTAATTATTTTGCTATTTAAATTACTTGATAAAATTCTGTCTAGGAGTTGGTTTTTAAGCGGACCGTGTATCCCACCACACTTAAGAATTTTATCTTAGGTTAATTTTTAGTACAATAGTTTTCACACTATTCATCTAGGTAATAGTTCTCAAAGTGAACTAGTTATCTTTGGTAAAAATTACCCAATTTTTACAACATAACGAAGTACAAGAAAAAAGAAAATTTAGTTACGTTCACCAACTAATAAATATGCCCCGAAAATACTCCCAAAGGTGAAAAGAACGCCACCAATCCCTTTCAATACTAGACCGGTCACTACCAGATGTTTAATCTGTGAACAAACAAAAGTTAAATGACAAGATTAAATTTCCATAGTGACATCAGAATGAGTTAAAACTTCAATGAAGCAACTGCAGGGGTATCCTTACCTCTATCTCGGACAGTTGCTGTTTCTACGTGACTCACGTTGAAATTCGACTGTTCCCAATAATCGGTTTTCCACGGATCGGCTTCATCACCTTGTCGAAACTCAATATCTTTGATGCAAAACTGCGAGAATAATTCAACAAATGGCTGCGAACAATTCAAAAATGATTAATGAATCACTGGTTATCGGTTAATTTCCCCCTTTTTTCATCACTTCTAATGTTTGCTAAAGGTTAACGTTATCGTGTTTTAGAGTTCATTGCGACCAACAAAAACCTGTTACAAAATTTGGAGGCTGATTGCAACCTACAAACACCATTACAGATTTCGGAGGATGATTGTGATAGAGCTTTTTGTGGCAAATTTAATATTTTCTTTTTATTTATTTGTTTTTTTGAAGGTCTTTTTATTGTTTTCTATCACTGGTTTTGCCGAAAACTTTTTTCCCATTATATTGGCTAGGCCGTCGTATAAAAATTGTAAATATTAGACAGTTGCAAATTCAAGACTAAATGGTTGTAAAATTGTACAGTATAACGATCACTGAAGAAGAATTTTCTACTAATTATATTGTGTTAGAGTGTACTCATATTCACACTAAATAAACTTACAGTTATATATACATGGATAACGTTTTTATATGTTAATTTTACGACCTTTTTATCAAAAAAGGAAAGAAATGTTTTGATCTTGCTACTTAGTAAGAAAATTAAGTATAAAATTTCCCAGGGGAAGGGGGGGTTAAATTGTTTAAAATACATTCACTTAAAATAATTAAAATAAATTCAACCAAAATTATAAAAAAATAAAAATAAAGTTATAGTTGTACACCAAGAGATTTTACATTGTCTAGAATACATTCACTTAAAATTATAACACGATTAATAAATTGTGCAAAATTACTTTAAAGTATAAACTAGTCCCAGAATGGAAGGTAAAATTGTTATTTTAAAATTTATTCCCCTCAAATTGTAGATATAGATAATAGGCCCCACAAATCATAAACTTTGGTTAATGACACCCTTTCTTTTCCCTAAACTTCTCTTACTTCCAACACTAAATATTTCATTTTAGTTACAGTTTATTTATCAAAGAAAAGGATTTGGATGTGGCATGTTGAGATCTTGGAAACAAAGCCCATACGAGCATATACACGTCCACAATGATCAACAGGCCCAGCTTGGCCATCTTTTCCCACCATTATATACGCTTAAACCCTAAACCCCCCTCATACGGTGTGCTGCTCCTCGTCGTCTCGGCCGGTCGGTACCTCCCCAAGCCGTTGAAGCGCTTCTAAAGTTTTTGTTGTTGTTCTGTGCAAGTTGGATTGATGGAGGAACACTAAGAGCTGATTTAGCGTTCTTCTTTTCCTCTTCTTTTTTTTTCATTTAATTGAATATATCAAAGTGTTTATATATTGCTTGATGCATGACGTCATATATGGTATGAAAGACAAGCACGTTCGAAGGCTTTCAGGTGATTGATTTGTTTCCAAGCCTGTTGAGCTCAAAAACCGTGCTATATTTACTGCCCTTTTTAGTCTTTTATCTCCGAGTTCTTTACCGGCTTCTTGGAGGCTATTGTAGGAGGAGGCGGACATACGTATTTAATGTGTTTTTTTGGCTGCTTGCTTTTTGGTGTAATTGCAGAATGGTGCATAATTAGCGTCCATGTTGAACTTATTGTTGATTCGTTTGCCCTGCTCAAGCGGGTTTAAGAAGAGGACAGTCTAATTCTGATACTTGTTGTTTGGTTGTTTGCGGAAAATATTTATCCTTTAGATGGACAAGTATAATCATTTGCTAGGTTTTATTGTCTCGCAGATAGTTCTTTACGAATTTAATTGGTTATATTTATTGATGGTTTCCCTAAACCCTATCCTAGACCCCCACTTGGTTTGTGCATTTGGTGGAAATATCTTCTAGCTATTTTTATTTACAAATTGTCTTCAGGAAATGTTAATTGTTGAAAAGTATTCAGGAATCATTTGTATGCCCTTATCTACTAGTAAAACAGAAAGAGTATACTGCTTTAATAGCGGAGATTGCATTGTAGCTAATCGTGTGCACCTTTTCAGTAGATCAAATTGTAACTCTAAGGGTTTATGCTATGGTTCTATAGAGATTTTACTTTGGTCTTCTTTAGTCTGTGTTGACAGCCATTTTACCATTATCTTGTGGTGTATATAGAAAGCCATATCTTTAAGTTCATACTCAACATTTTATCTAGCAATACATGACTTTAGCTGGCTCTTGGTGCATTTGACATTGATCCAATTTTGTACCGGCATAGAGAGATTAACTATTTGAGGATTTGTATCATATGATTTATAGTGTTGCCTTAATGAATCACAAAGGGATATGGGAAAATAAAAATAAGAGAGGGTAAAGTAGAAGAAAGAAATGAGTGGCTCGATTGCTTTTCTTTACATTTCTGATTAGAAAATCAATTCCTCAGATATAGTTTTCATCATATTTAGGTTTATGTTAATCATTTTTTAATTTACCCTGATTTGTCTTGCACAGTAGTTTTTAATGCATTCTTCAACTTGCCAGTTCCTCAATATCATCAGTTAAAATACAGTTTTTTTTATACATATATTTTTTATTATTGACCTTTGCAATCGAAGGAGAAGGATGTCAAACCCTAAAGTGTTCTTCGTCATAATGATTGGAAAAGTGAAAGCCGGGAGGGTGATTATGGAGCTATTTGCAGATGGTACACCCAAAACTGCTGAAAACTTCCGTTGCCTCTTCACAGGTGATAAATGGAATTGGAAGTCTGGCAAACCCTTGCACTACAAGGGCTCTATCTTTCATTGGATTATCCCAAATTTCATGTGCCATGGTGGGGATTTCACCAGAGGTAACGGAACTGGTGGTGAATCTATATATGGTGGGAAGTTTGAGGACGAAAACTTAACCAAAAAACACACTGGGCCGGGAATCCTTTCGATTGCTAATGCCGGATCAAATACAAATGGCTCTCAGTTTTTCATTTGCGCATAGAAGACTACGTGGCTGGATGGGAATCATGTGGTGTTTGTACGAGTGATTGATGGATACAGCGTCGTGAAGGCTATGGAGAAGGTACGGTCAGATGGTGGGGCAATTTCTTCATCTGTTGTGATCACCGATTGTGGAGACATAAGAGAGACGAATGGTTTTTGATGGATCTAATTCTATGTGCCCAACGTCCTTTTTTTCACAGTGAGTAATGGCTGACCTATATTTTGATGGTACCTATATATGCTGAGAAGGATGTTGGCTTCATTCTATTATACTCTAGTCGGGTAATCATTTTAGGAATTAGAGCATAGTGAGCTGGTTATCTGTTTAGGAAATTCCAGCTTACCGTTTCACCATGCAGTGAGCTGGTTATCTGTTTAGGAAATTCCAGCTTACCGTTTCACCATGCATAGCGGAAGTGAGATTTGAAACCATCAGCAACTCTGTCAAGTCAGAATTGTGTAAACCAAAAACCTTGGGTAGGTGCAATGGATTTTATTGTAACTTGTAATTTGGAAAGAGCTTGAAGTGTTCATATGTGACCAAGCATGGGTTAGGAGTTAAAAACTGCAGTCTTTTTGAGAAATAAACAAGCACGAGTGTAAAAGCGGGTGAGCAAATCCCCATGTTTAATCTGTAGAGATTAGTAAAGTGTGGATGGCCTAACGAGGTCGGCAAGCGTACAATCGGTGTTCCTTTTGATATTTACTTATTATACCAAGTTGATAGCCGTCAAAGCCAATCTATTTTCTGTCTTATAAGACTATAAATAAACACACGCCCAACACACGACTTGTTGCATTCGCTGATGATCGCGAAGTCTTCTTGGGTCGGCTGGTCATTGTCTTATTTTTATTTTTTATTTTTCAATTCCTGGCTCTGATTCTATGAACACTTCTACACATGTTGACAATTTTGCACAACATTATAATATTTAATTTGATTGGTTGATTGATCTATGGTATCCATAGATGAGATATCATTTTGGACATTTAAGTCATTCAGATATTTTAGTATTTAGCATAAATAAATTAGGCTAAATAAACTAACCAAACTTAATGCAGTATATATAATGTAGTGACTCTTGGTTGTTTGATATCCAAATTTTATAATGTTTATAGGTTTGGTTTTAGAGTCTTGATAGTGCACTGTTGGCTCTCCTGTAGGCACCTTGTTGTTAAACTTTGTTATATAAATAAAATTTATGTGCCTTAAAAAAATTACACTCAAAACTAATCATGAAGTACAATTGACTGTTTATGATATACCTATTTGTTCATATACTTAAATATACTTGTCTCTTAATGAACAAAAAGTACCACATAGTAGAAAAATATTACCTCTTTTTATTATTATATATATATATATATTCCATAGCATATTTATTTCATTTTTTTGAAACTATATATTGTTTTAATTGTATGTCACCGAGTCGGCCCCTCACGACTCTCAGGATAAGACATGGCTTGAATTAAGCCACCGGCCATGGAGCCAAGCCTTGCAAAATGAATGGTCTGATTGACCATTGACTAGTCCACCTAAGATGCTATGCCATGCATGCAATGTAACAGAATGAGCCCCCACCACACGTCGCGTTGAAAGTCTGGTCTTCCTTCTCTTCCTCATATTAATACAGATATATATACATATTAATATAAATCGCTTATTATCATCATCTCCTCTCTCTATATAATATATTTTTCCTTTGACATATTCCAACGCGCCACAACAAATCCCAGGCTTTGTCATCCACCACCCTTACCCTCCCTAAACAATTTGAACGCAAATCCTCCATTCTTCCATCTTCCAAGTTCTCAATTGTCGATCCAACATGTCTCATGCATCCACCTCCACTAGCTCCGCCCAGCTCCGGCCGCCGACGAGGCTCCAGAGTCGAGCACCTTCCTCCGTCCAGGTTCAGCCAGCCGGCGAGTGGAAGGTTGCGATCCCTCTCCTGTCGCCCGTGGCCATCTCCCCTCCGTCGTCTCCCACTTTCTCTAGTTTGGTTGACGGAACAAAATCGGACGTGAGGCAGTCGGAGGGTCCTTCCCGAGCCGACCGCCGCAGCCACGGCGAGAAGATGCAGATGTGGAGATGGGAGAACCCTGCGTCGCCGTTCTTTTACAAGCCGGCAAGGGCTGCTCAGATTTTGTTCCCCCAGTGTACCTAGGCTCTTTTTACATGTTCATTTTTTTCTTTTTGCTTTATTGATAATTACGCACTTTGAGCTCATAAGTCATATCACAAACGTAAATATATGATTGTAAATTTGTTTATTTGCCCTTTTTTGTATATGAGATGGAAGTTTACTCAGTTTTGTTTGATCATTTTTATTAATTAGTTATAAATTACATAATAAGATTTAGTAAAATTTTAAATCTAATTTATATTATTAAAGTAGATTGATAACATTATAATACTTCATTGATAATTTATTATAAATAAGAATAAATTTATTAGCGAATTTAAGCGTATAAATTTTTCTATTTTTTATTTTTAAACTTATTAGCCTGTAAATAAAAAGTATGTAATTTTATTAACAACTTTATAATATTTTTTAATAGAATTATAAATTATATAAAAATTTTATAAATACGATTTATATATAAAAGAATTAACATTATTAATCTATTAATATAAATTTAGATACAGATTCGTATATGCAAATCAGATTGTCCGTTTCTTTGACCGTAAATGTCAAATACACTGTCTAGATGAAAATGAAAAAAAACCTATTTTCGGTGAAAAAAGGCCATGACCGATCGGGCTAGGAAGTACTCGTTTGCCCGATAATACCGCGTTGGAATCCTACCCATCGCGTTTGTGTTCCGATCGGTCGAGATACGGACAAATTTCGGACATATGGTAATGTCTAAAAGGTCCGGCCGAGTCGTGGCCTATAAAAAAGAAACTCTCGAGCACTTTTCGTCTTCCCCAGTACTCCGACGTCTTCGCCGCCGAAATAGGCGAAAACGGCCGTGGCCGTCTTCCGACTCCGGAAAGAGCTGACTCGCCGTCGGCGATCTTCTCGACTACGAGGGTTTAGGGAGGATGATGGACTGTTATTCGAAGGTCGGCGTCGGCTCGGACGCAGAGCAGCGGCCGGCCCCTCCAATGTGGAAGGATTCGCGTAGTTTTTGGAAGGCTGGTTCCTTTGACGTTCCCGTCGTCGGCGTCCAACCTATTGTACAAGGTTCTTTTCATCGCTCTGTGGGGTTTCTCGTTTCTTGCCCTGATCTTTCCCATGCTTCTTCTTGATGGTTCTCTTTTGTTTGCCTCCGTTGTTTTCCGTGCAGGTCATTTGGAGCATGCACGGATTCACCCCAAGTTCTTGCACACCAATGCCACCTCGCATAAATGGGCGTTTGGAGGTCGGTTTCTTCCGACCGTGTCCGCATTTCTTGCTGTTATTTCATCAAGCTCTTGGTTGTTTTATTGCCGCTTGACGGGGTTTGCTTGGCTGCATTTGTGACTGCGTTTTCCACTTTTGAGGGTGAATCGCTTTCATGGTTCTAGTAATAAAAAATGCTTATACGTGGTCAGTGTTTCGATATGTTAAACGGGTGGGGTATGATGATGTCTTACATGACACAAGATGAAAGTTCAGTTCGGGGGTTTATAAATTAAATGTTTTGGATTCTGGTCGCCTTGCAACTCGAAATTTTACTCTAGGGCCGGAAATTACTTCAGAAAGCAATTAAGGAGTCATTTGTCTTACTACTTAGCCTTTTCTGTTGCTATATGCGGACATTTAAATTGCCATTTTGATTCTTCCATTCCCTTTTTTTGCTTCTAAAATGTCAGGGGACAATGCAAGCTAAGAAAGAACCTGCGTAATCTCCATTTGTTTTATGTTATTGTAGAGTACTGTTTATTTTGTTGTTTGCTAACTGATGAGATGTTAATATTATATGATTTTATGATTTTTTTGTCGGTCATAATGTCTGTCATTTGCTACCTGATGACAATTCTGTATTTGAGCAGCAATAGCAGAACTTTTGGATAATGCTGTTGATGAGGTATGTTACTTAAAATTGTCGTTGTCTGCAATATATTCGCGTTCTTTATTCTCTTTCTTTCTTTTTTTCTTTTTTTGGTATGTGATGACAATCAAAACAAGTGAAATCATCTGACAAAAATTTTGAGACGGATCAGAACAAAATTATTGCAGCAATGGAACTGAGTTACTTCATGAATATCATATGTTTGTGAACACCATTTCCATTTGATGTCTGTCCGAGTGCGTAAGTATGAAAGCAACCATTGTCATTTTCTATTCTGGATGCCAAGGGAGGCATTTTTTGTTTTTCCCTGTTTTGGTTTTTCATAACTTTTGGACCCTATTGTTTGGGCATCATCATCATTACCGTCTACTACTTATACCAGCTAAGATGGGGTTGGCGGCAGTGATTTCACGTCACTAATTAATTGCTGTCATATATTAATAAATGGCCGCAAAACCATGCAGAAACAAAGTGGCAAATTTTAGTGTCGGATGTTCTTCCTTAAAAGAGAGGAAGAAGCTTTGTCATCATATAGTCATATACCTTTTTTAGCATTAGGTAAGGCCTTAGACAGATGATCTCCCCTTTAAAAACTTGTTATTAGAGATTGTGATTTGTGTGTACTCCTTGAGTACTTACTTGGTTCATGTCTAATTAGTCTACGTATGTAACAAAAATGGGTACTTTCTCATACATCTTTTTGCCAATTATATGGCGTTCCTTCTTGATTTTTGTGTGAACAGTATTTATATTTTAATTTGGTACAATTCTTTAAAGCCAAGTAATATTTCTGTAGAAAGACTATCTTCTTTTTTTGCTTTTGACGTTTGTGATTTTCAATTCCTTGATAAAGGTGTTCTGATACAGGTTTGTAATGGGGCCACATATGTGAAGGTTGACAAAATGCAGTTGCAAGACAAAAGTTTAGCTTTGCTCTTTCAAGGTAGATGTGAATATTTAATGTTATATATGTGGCACTATTTAATTGGGAGGTCCTAAATGTCACTGCAGATGATGGAGGGGGAATGGATCCTGAGGGCATGCGAAGATGTATGAGCTTGGGATACTCTATGAAGAAGGGAGGCATCACAATTGGGCAGTGTAATTTGGTGGAAAATTTTTATTTACTTATCTTTATTGTTTACTTTATGTCTGCCAATGTACTTAGTTTGTTATTCATCTGATAGATATTGCAAGGTATTATTTTTTCAATTATATTAACGATCATAATTGCTGAATGGGTCTATGCATATATCTTTCAAGAACTTGGCTGTAAAAAATCCTACAATTTTATTTCTGTTTCCCTCTTTCCATAGCTTATTGAAGCAAAAATTTAGCTGGAACTTGTAAATGAATTCTAACTTGTGAAGTATAGAGCTGCTTAATTATATTGGTAACACACAAGACACAGCAAGACTTTGAAGAGTTGTCATCTCTACATTTTGGTGATTGTCTTAGAAGGGAAACGAGAAGGTCAAAATGGATTTGTTTAGGGTAGGTAGTAAGAGTGAATAGGGAGGCTTGAGATTTGTTGTGTTGAAGTAAATATTTATTGATTCTCTTTCCTAACAGTTTGAGCTTTTGGGATAAGTGGTTAGGCCATCTAAAATTTACATAGTATTAGAGCTAATGGTATGGGGTTCGAATCCCTTAGGCGATATATGCACCGAGAAATATTAATTTGTCTCATGTTGTGATCAATTAACTATTTACCCTGTGTTTGTGTTTGTTTACGTGTTAAACCTTAAAAAGTTTGCTTGCATATGAGGGGGAGTGTTGAAGTAAATATTTAGTGGTTCTTTTTCCTAATAACTTGAGTTTTTGGGACAAGTGGTTTGCCCTTCTAAAATTTACATGTTGTATGTTTAACAACTAAGTGGAATGACATAATAGCATCTGCAGCTGATCTTTCTGATCTATTCTATTGAATTTGGGAATTTATGATGTTGATACATAAGGTATTCCTCTAATATTGTGAGTTCAATCACTATTATAACTCAAGATTATTTGCAGATGGAAATGGTTTTAAGACAAGTACTATGCGTTTGGGTGCTGATGCTATTGTTTTCAGTCGAAGGATTTGTGGAAGGTTTGTATGAAGAAATATTTGCAATTTAGTTTTACTTGTAGTTAGTTGCAAAGCTCTTCAAGCCTTCTATTGAAGAACTGGAGTTGTGTATCAGAAAGTCTACCCAAAAGATTAGGTTTAATTTGTTGGTTGTAAGTTGCTGTTCACCTTGTAACAGCTATGTTTGTCTTTTGCAAAAATATTTATCAATTTTTTTGAATATTCAAATACTGAACATTTATAACACGACGGTGCTCTAGGACATGGTGTTCCTCTATGGTAAATGAGAGAAATGATTATTATCTTACATGAATATTTCTTCCAGCCGTGCAACACAAACAGTTGGTCTTCTTTCGTACACTTACTTACGGAAAACTGGGCAAGATGATATTATTGTTCCAATGGTATGCATTTGCCTTATTTCATCAGCAGATAGTGTATTTATATTCTCTGTTCTTAAGTGTACACATTATTGTTTGTACATATTGTTGTTCAAGGTTTTTGTGTTGTCTTCAGGTTGATTTCGAAATACGTGATGGTAGATTCCAGCCACTCGTTCATAATTCACTTGATGATTGGAACAATAATCTTAGGACAATCTTGAGTTGGTCTCCTTTTCCTGCAGAGGATGACCTTTTCTCGCAGGTTTTTGTGTGGAAGAGTTCATTTTTTTATTCACTTAAGGATTATTCATTGTGAACCCGAGGGTTCTTTTCCTCTCACTAATATGTCCGTGTTTTAAATTTTCCCATCTTTTCATTGGATTTCCAGTTTGAGAATATTGGTCCTCATGGGACAAGAGTTATTATATACAACTTGTGGCTGAATGATGATGGACTGTTGGAGTTGGATTTTGACTATGATGATGAGGTATCAATATGGCCAGCATTAATGATGATAAACATTATTGATGTATGATGAACATGTTTTTGTTTGTGTGGTTATTTTCTGTGATGACTATTGTCTAGTTAGGTAGGAGCAATAGTTGCATTGCCTTTCAGGGTTGTTTGTTTTGTGTGTGTGTGTGTGTGTGTGCGCGTGCGCGTGTGTTTGTTTGTTTGTTCTCTCGTATGCTGTGAAGTTGTTAAATAATTTTAAAGGTAAGGAATTTAAATAGGGTTCAATATATTAATAGGGGTAGTGCATTAAAAAGATGAAGTGGAAGATCAAACAGGAAATAGATGGAGTCAATCACCAATGGTATGAGGATGTATGACTTATCTTGCTGATATGGTCTAAGATCGTGAGAAGTGTCACAATATGGTTGCAGCCATAATACTAGTCATTTGGGATTAGGTGGATGATGATGATGATTTTTTTTTTTGATACAGATTGTGTTGCCAGTCTTATGTGTTTTTTATTTTTTGTCTTATAAAAAGGTGAATTAATTTTTTGGTTATTTTGTTCTTATAATTGGTCCATGAAGGAAAGCATAATGAGAAAAGGAAAGTATAATGAGAAAGAACAAGTGATTATCAAGCAGTAACAGGTAACAATCTATTCAAGAAGATGGATCATGGCCAACCTTTTAATGTATCACTTGGCTGCCTGGAACCTTGCACATCGTATTGCCAAACCGATCTTATTCAATTTTCTTTTGCTTTCATGAAATGCTTTGTATTAGAACAGGGGTCTCCTTTTTGTGATCTCTAGCTTGCAAAGGAGTCAATAAATTCAGCTGACATGAGAGATTAAGTTAGACATTGTCACTTAAATGTCAATTAGATCTAGCAAACGCTGGTGATATCTACCAAAAAGCCTATAGAGGATGCTTTATGTCCTTGTCTGTTAGATATTATTTAGTAATGAGTAGTAGAAGGAGAAGAATAAATAAAGGCTTTTACCATTTTTCATTGGCAGGATGTATGCTTAAGCGATGAAGGGAATACTGGTCAAAAAATCCATAAAAAAGTAGCGCAATCCCATTTTTCCTACTGCTACCGTTATTCATTAAGGGTATGTTTCTGGACATTGTTTTTGTGTTTCTCGTTTTTCTTCTATATTTAAGTATGCATAATGTACCCCTTACTAACAGTGCGTCCCTGGATTTCAATTGTATCTCTTGCTAGGCATATGCTTCCATCCTTTATCTTCGAAAATTCTCCAACTTCCAAATAATATTAAGAGGGAGGGCGGTGGACCAGCTACCTATTGCTGAAGGCCTAAAATTTAAGAAAGTTGTGTCCTACCGGCCACAGCTTCCAACCAATTCTAACAACAATGTAAGTGTTCCCACCCCCCTTATCTACAATGCACCAGAATTTATTCTAGATACTTGTGTAGAGATTGTTTCTAAGGTTGTCTGTATTTTGTCCTTTAATTTTCATTGTTCCTTTTCTCGGGTTATCTAGAAAATCAGGCCATCTTATTTAAGTTTACATGGACATGTTTTTATTTTAGATTGAGGTGACAATAACAGTTGGCTTCCTTAAGGAAGCACCAATTCTTAAAGTTCATGGTGTCAACATCTATCACAAAAACCGGCTCATTTTGGTAAACTTTAGTGCAATATGGTGTCATGAATTTGTGTTTCCTCCGCAATTTTTCTTAATTTCCTGACTCCAATTTATTCATTATTTCAGCCTTTTCTTTCAGTTGTTTCTCCTGGCTCATCCAGTGGGACTGGTGTTGTAGGTATTTACTTCTCCTTGTACACAAAATGCCTTGGAGGATCAAAAGTATCAGTTCTTTTTGTTATGTTCATAGTTATTTTACTGCTCTTTTGTTTGTAACTGGGTTAATTTATATGTTTTAAATTACTATTGTATATTGTTGCTTTAGTTTGGCGTCAGGGCCATTACTGATATGTGAAAGATGGCTGCTGATGAAGTTTCTGCTAAATGAGAACATTATTTAGAAGTGGAAGGTGGCGCAATTAATGTCACAGGAAGAAGAAATTAAACAACTATGCATAATGAGGCTCTAAAGTTGGGAAGATCTCATAATCTCTGAATTGCCCAAATAAATTCAGCTACGTTAGGAATGGCTATTCTCAAAAGATGGTTGGAACAGAGAAGAATTACATCTTGTTTTCTCTTAATTCTTCTTTGTATGCTATTGTTTTTTTCCTGTTATCTGGTCAGCCATTAATTTCTATAGCCACTTTGCAAACAAAGTTTGGTTGAGAAACAGTTTGTTTGGATTTCTCTAGGTCTTACAAATCCAAGATTTGATATTTTAGAATCTTATTTTCAGTAAGCCCAGACTAGATTTTCTCAAGAGAACAGTTTTTTACTTGAGAAATAGTGGAAGTTTCCTGTGTGATGTGAGGCCTCTTGACTACATCTGATATGGGTGATCTCTGAAGGCTTGTCATGTACTCCATGTGTCTAATATATTCTGGACTGGGACTTTCTACATTTTGGACACTCTTAGCCATGCATTCACAGATTCCTGTTCCGTATTTGTGATTGATATTGTAGGTGTTCTGGAGGCTAATTTTATCGAACCAGCACATGACAAGCAAGATTTTGAGAGAACTTCTTTGTACCTCCGTTTGGAAGGAAAGCTTAGGCAAATGGTTGTTGAGTATAGGTTGGTTTCACCTTCTTTGTCGTTTAAGTTGACAATGTTTTTTGCTTGCAGTTGTTGTACATCTAGGTCTGTTTTCAATTTGAAATTGCAGCCTTGCAGCTTGATCTCTTAATGACAAATGTAAACACATGATTATGACAATTTTAATTGTACTTTATATGGGAAAAGCATCATGTGTAGCCTCATCAGAAACGATGATATCAACTGCGGTCAACATTAGAAAATAATATCATGCATTGCCATTTCTTCAATCATCATTTCACTTATCTCTAGAACTAGTCAGGATGTCAGTTACCTTAAACATTATACGAGCGCATTATTATACACTTGGCTATTCAGAGTCTAGATCCAAATTTTAGATCTAATTATAGTGGGATGTGCTTGCACACTTCGTCATCAGTCTCTCTTGTCTGTGAGAAATTGGGGTCATATGTTTGTGATGGAGGAGGAAGCCACAGTTTTCATTGCCGTGAACCATGGGCTGATTCTGGGCCAAACGAGCACCAAGCCATATATGTATTAATCAGGAAGAGTGGACGAGAGTGTGGAGCAGGACTGCATAATGATGGGTCTTTAATGGAGGCAGCTTTGCCGAGAGCCACCTGCTGGCTGAGGGTCACCAGACTCACCACCATCTTGTGCCTGCCTCCTTTAAAACAGCTTCTGCTGAAGTGACCAACGGGGCACCGGTGGTGTCTAGTTGCATTTAACAGATGAAAACAAATCGTGTATTGCATGGTAACAGGCACCCAGAACTATGGCCAGTGTAAACCAATGGAAGTGCAAGAATGGAAGGGAACTTAATTTCTTCACATTCAATTGGATGAATTGCATCAGGGAGGAGAGGAAAATAAGCCAAAGTTCTTGCAAAGTTTTGCTTGTCCGGCCAATCACCCAATGTCAAGACAGTTTCCAGACTGATCTGGTCTTCAATCATCCATCATGGGATTTTCCATCAACTTTTGATGTTCCTACCGCCTGGTCTTCAGATATCTTTGCTGGTCTTTGAACTTCATTGCCAGCAACCCTGGGACATTCCTTTTCCAGCTTGTCACAGTTCTGACATCTACTCACCCCTCCGAGGGCATTGCAGTGTGGAGAACAAACAGGCCATGGAAATCAGGCTAGCAACAACCAAGAACACACACTTGGTTTAGTAGATATAATAGTTATTGAAAGAAAAGTTTTGGCTAATTGTGATTTGGCTATATCTCTCAAACAAAATTAGAGATGTGGCTAATGGCTGTCTTGGATCTCATTTGGTACTCAAAGGTACTTGTGAAATAAGAATTAAGAAGTGGTTTACTTGAGATTTCCCTAACTGACAAAGATTCGGGGGATGTGGCATAATCTGTTTATTAATGCATCACCTAAACAAATAGCTGAAGAATTTATCTTTGAGAAATCATGAAAATATTTTCCTGGGAATTAAACTGAACTTTTTTTATTGGGATTATTTGTTCTCTTTTGCAAAACTTAATTTTGGAATTGGTATGCCATTAGTCATTTATCCCTTTCCTTGTCTTTTGGATCCTTGTGGAGGGTCTGTTAGCCTTTGGTTGGAATAAGTTGTTTTTGGCATGAGCAAGGACTTAATATTTTTGAAAAAGTTTAATCTAATTATCTGCCAGTTGCTTTATTTTGTGCAGGAAAGATAATCTCCACCTTATTGAACGGTCAGTTCAACCTATTGGGAAGCCAATACAAGAATCTCCTGCAATGGCTGTACTGCCTAACTTATCATCCTATCAAAATAGTGGTTATCAGGAAGGAATTGAAACTTCTGTGATAGGTGAGATTGGATTATGCGATCTGTTTCCTCTTTTTGGTTCTAGATCTTTGTTGTTAAACTTGAAATATGAGGATTTTTATTATTGCCATCATGGCTAATTGCTGTTATAGGCGTTAGTTCCAAAACTTCAAATGGTGTATGGCTTCAAACCTGCTAGTGAGTGATGTCCATTTGGTTGATGAAATTGTAATGTGGATTAAGGATTAAAAAACTTAACTTTGCTACCTCTCCCAGTCCTTTCTCCTTTAAATGTATCTTGAGTAGTACACAAATATCAGGTCAAGTTTTGCTGGTGGGAGTTGAGTTGACAGCCAAGGAGATGAATACTGGAAGCTTTGTTGGTAGACTGACTGCCATTTACGGCTTTTATTGTAATATGTTCTTAGACATTTAAGAACCAAACATGGTGTTGGATCTCATCCTGTGGTATGCTCAGATATGGCTTTAGATGTTGATAAAAGCTTGAAAAATGCAAATTGTTCTTTGAAGTATATTTTTGTATCCTTCTTGGCAAGTGTTTTCCATGATTACGGTAATCTTAAAGGGTTTAGTTTCTGTTCTCATAGAATTTGACCTTTTTACTCTAAAATTGTGATTACTTTATTTTTCCAATTTCCTTAGTTTTCCATTTACTTTTTCTTGTAGGTGATAATGTACCAAATCGAGGGCAAGATCCTGCTGAAGGTGCTCGTGTACTAAATCGAAGGCAAGATCCAGCTGAGCTAGTACAGGTAAGTTTATTGGAACTATTTGTTCTTCATAGTGTATCATATACATAATACACCTTTGCCATGTTTACTTGCTTTTCCTGCGTTGGCAGTGGCTGCTGATGAACTTGTATTAATAATTAATTCACATCACTCAATTTGAAATTCTGATATCCTATGTCATCTTTTATTCAAAGCATTATTGTTGATGTTCTTATACTTTGTGTTGCATGTAAATTTTTATCCTTGCAACTCAAAGTTAGGCATCTTTGTGATACAGTGTCCTTAAGTTTTTTAATTTTAATATATTTTTTAAATCTTTGAATACTGTTAAGGAAATGCTGCTTTACTCTCCCTTTCTACTATTCTCTTTCCTTATGCTGAAATGATGCTGTGAGTAACCTTCAAGATGCAAAGACCTCCTTAAATGGTGTGCATTCACAATCTACTGATACAAATTTAATTGCACTCTTCTTCATGGTTTTATGCGTAATAATGTGAAGATTTACATGAAAGGAAAGAAACTTCATGATTTATGTTGGGTCTTGGTCCCTCTTGGAGGATAAGGAGGGATAACGATAAGTGGAAAGACAAGCTGTTTTCCATTGTGGTTGTCTTTTTTGAGGATTTCTTGATGCCTATGCTTTCACATGATACAGATTGCCAACAACACTGAATCAGACGGGTCAAATCATTCTATCAAGGATAAAATATGTGAAGAAAATCTACAGCTCTTCACTAGGTAATTTTCTGAAACATAACAAAGATTTGGTTATTTAAGTGTTGACATTGGCCTACATTAGAGATGGGGCTTAATAGGATCTGGAACCCTGAGCAGTCGGTCATTTGGGGCCAGTTTGGTGTTAATATTATTAACAATAGTCAGTTTTCAAGATAATGCTAGAAAAGCTTCATTGAATACTATTGTTCTACGGCTGGAAGTGGCTGATATAACTATTTAGCAATTTTCATCACTTGCTTTAAAATTTCTACATGCTTTCTTGTAAACATCCTAGACAACTCTCTCTGCTGCTTCTAATGGTTTATCTTACAAACCATCAAATGTTTGTCACTGTCAATCACATGCCACTATTTTTTGTTCTCTAATGTTTTCCTTGATCAAGCATAAAACTTGATCTTGCAGATGAGAGACTTACATATTTTGCCTAGTTCCTATACCAAGTTTGGGTTCAGGAAACAAGTCTTTCCAATACATGGATGGACACATTCTTATGATGTTGATGATATTTGAAAGCTTATCTTCTATTGTATAGGTTAATGAGCTTTTGTAACTTATATGCTCGCATAACTAATTTCTTGTTACTGTTTATATTTCATCTACAGATGTGACTCATACAGGCAGGAGGAGGCGAAACTGAAAGAGATTGTATGTATAAAAATTTCTGCAGTAGCTTGTTTGCTATTTTTCATTCAGTTGGATAATGCAATGTCTGCTAATGTACTTACTTTTTGACGTTATTATTTAACAGGTGGAAAACTTGGAAAGGGAGTTGAAAGTAGCCAAGCGGAAATATTCTGACCTCGCTTTGAAGGTTCAATTACACAAAAGCAGAATGACATAACATCTGCTGCAAATGTTCAGTTACTGGTTGTAAATCTTCTGAGTATAGAGATAAAGTATTGTTCGCCATGAAACCTGAAACCTCTAAAGGTAAAAATTCTTTAACGTTTGTCTCCACACTCTCCAGTGAAGTACTCCATTGGGATTTGCACGGAAAAGGAAGGAACAAGGGGTTACTTTCATCTTACAGCAATCTCCGTCTTGAAAAGGCTTGGCAAAACAAGATTTCACACTTCACTTTGTTTCTTTGCCTCTCATTTTCTTTTATTATAATTATTATTTGTAAAGATTTAGAGGTTCCAAAACATACCTGTGGAACCAACTAGGGGTGTTAATTGTGCGAGCTAACAAATTCAACATGCGTTCAACTCGGTGGTTTGAACTCACAACCTTGAAGCCATCAAGGTGAATATTTACTATCTCAACTATCTTGTTTCTTTGTTATTATATTTCATATATATATATATATATAATATAATATAAAGACTATTATTATATTATTTTATCGAGACGAGTTCGAGTCGAACTACGAGTCGAGTTCGAGTTGACAAGCCACAGTCGAGTCGAGTCGAATACAACCTTGCTCAAGCTCGGCTCGTAAGATTCGAGTTTGAGTTGAGTTTGAGTCGAATATTTAAATGTTGAGTTTTGAGTCGAGTCAAGCCAAGTCGCACATTAAATGTTCATGAGCTGGTTCGTTCAATTAGCAACTCTAGAACGAACATGTCTAAATTATTTTGTATTAATTATTAATAGTGGCTGTTTAATTTAGTTTTGGGTTGTAATTACCAAAATAATTTTCTTTTATAATTTGGCTTGAACTCTGCTGACTTCAAGCCATATTTATTTCATATGCGGTGGTGAGGTGGAGTATATTCTGGACTTTAAGGGTAACCGAACATTGTGGGCAGGGGCGCCGAGACAACTTAAAATTGTAAACATTGGTTCTCCCTGGATGAACAAAGAACTTATCTGTTAATTTATTTAATAACTGAATTTGCTATCTTTAATAACGGTAGAAAATTGGGTGTGATTAATTTTTTTAGCGCTTCACATGCAGTGTGCCTAAGGAGGTTTCCATAATTCTACTTAATTAATCAGCCACAAATAATAAATATCTGAAGTCTGGTTGTAATTTTTGATTTTCTTAAGATTGTGGCATGTTTAACTAAGCTTTGTTTTAGTTAACAAATGGAAATTCTATGAAATCTATTAAAGGTAATTCCAGGCAAGAGTATTAAACTTGTAATAAGTTATTTATTTTGAGAGTATTCTATATTGAGATGTGACATACTTTTTGATAAATTATACCTCGACTTTATCATAACAGATTTATACAACACTTATACAACTAGATCTCGCTTATGTTGTTAATGGTATTTGTCAATTTATGCCGTCTCCCCGCACATCTCTTTTTTTGTTGCTAAACGCATCCTACGATATATTAAAGACACTTTGAGTTTTTGCCTTCACTTTACTTTCTACATTTCCTTCACATTAATGGGTTACATTGATGCACATTGGGCAGGCTGTCCAAACACACAATGATTTACTTCTAAGTTTGCTATTTATCTTGGGCAAAATTTAATCTTTTGGATTTCTAAAAAACAATCAATAGTTTCTAAGTCTAGCTCTGAAACAGAGTTTTGCTCCTCGGCTCTTTTTACCTCAGAGGTGATGTAAATATTACATTTACTAAAAGCCTTACAAATTCCATTGTGTTCACCACTGACTTTTTATTGTATCAATGTCAGCACCCTCTATCTGGCATCTAATCCAATTCTACTCAATAAAAGCAAACACATTGAAATTGATATGCATTTTATTCGAGAGAAGGTAACTGTTGGGATTGTTAACCTTCGACATCTTCCCTCCATTAACCAAGTTGCTAATTTGTTTACTAAGCCTCTCTGACGTCCTCGTTTTGAATTGCTTCACTCCAAGCTTCAAATTGGTTCCCTTCTTGAACTTGTGGGGGGTGATAAGTTATACCTCGATTTTATCCTAACGAATTTATATAGATCTTCCTCCTAACTAATTTCTATGAACCTCGTCCTCGTCTTTATCCTAACAAATTGTAACTATATTATAAAGATTTTTCTCTTATAATTCTTGTAATTAATTTCTTGATATATACTCTATTTATATGTGGATAAAAAAATCTCTCGATAAGGAAAATTTATTTATTTTCACTTCTATCAAATAGTCCTTTCAAACACTTTTTCTCCAAAAACACAAGAAAAAGAAGAATTTTCTTACTAAGAAATTTTAGATCATATATTTAATTTAAGTTTACATAATGTCTTCTTTTTTTTATTAATCACACATAACTAAACAAATTTCATACATTTGACATTTTTAAAAAAATTTCATATTAACTTAACCAATGAGAACTGAATAGGATCTTCATGACTCAATGCGAATTTCTTCCCTTTCACCGACTGCTCCAGTTTCATGGAATGGGAGTAAAAAAGATGCTGGGTGGGAGGGGGAAAAAATGTATGGTGAAGCCTAATTTTCTTTTCGACAGATTAAAATGAATCGTGTTTTCGTATTCTTCGATTCTATAAATCAGTCCTTTATTTTACGAAGGTGTGAGTTCATTCTAAGATTATTTTAAGTTCAACAAATCGAGGAAACCATGCGGCATGCAGGCCTAGCCGGCGTAAGTGTCGATTCCTGCAATTGGGATGGTTTGTGCACAGGCCATCCTGGCCATTAAAATTACACCCAGCAGATTTAAAGTTGGTTGTATTGCTTAACAGTTATTAAATAAACAGCACCATCAAATGAGTTGGTTACTTGCAACTGTGCGCTGGTTTCGCTTTCTCCCTCAACAATTTGTATTAAAAAAAACCCTCGAATTGCATTAACAGAAGTACACGGACATTTCCATCCAAAATCGAGGTTTATAATCTAGTATTCTACTGTCGGCCCACGTTCGAACGGACCCATGCCAGCAAAAGCTAGGCCCAAAGAATTACCCATTTTAATCTCGGCCCATGGAACAAGGAAGCTGGCCAATTCATTTCACGGGACCTTCTATTGTGTTTCCTCTTCTTTCTTTTGTGCCAACTCTGGTGTGGTGTGTCCAAGGAATTAGGGGACTCGTAGGAGTTCGCAGCCAAAAGAGTGAAAAGAAAAGGTGAAGTTCCAACATTCGATTCCGATGGTCGCTTGGGTCGTGCTGACGTGTTTTGGGGCGTTTTGAATCGGCAATGTGCGCAATGTGTGTGTGGCATGAGAGACGGTGCTGCTCCTGGGGTTTGTAGAGGAGGAGAATGAAGGACTTCCCGGGGACGCCTGGGACGTACACGCGTCTGTTCCTGCGCGTCGCTCAACTGCAGTTGTCTGTTGTCATCACGTCTACCTAGGGGTGGGCATCGGTCGGACAGACATCAGACGAATTATTGTCCGCGTCTGTCCGAAATTTCGTCGGACAAAATTTGTCCGACCGACTTCGGACATCGAATTGTCCGTCGGGCCCAAGCAATGTCCGCGGACAGACCAAACCCTCTCCGCCGCCGCCACCTCCGCAGCCGCGGCTCTCCGCCGCCGCCTCCGCCGCCGCCTGCCGCCGTAGGAGGGTTGGCAATGTCAAAGACGGCCGCGGCGACGGTCGCCGGCGGCGGAATCGACGACGCGAACAGAGGGTATCGGCGGCGGAATCGACGACGAGCGGCGATTCCGGCGTCGTGGAGGCCGGGCGACGGCGGGGGCGCTCGGGGCATCACGGCAACGCCGCGGCGGGGCCTGGCGGCGACGATCGGCGGCCGGGCGACGCGGCGGCGGTGGCGGCGGAATCGACGACAAGCAAAGATTCCGGCGTCGTGGAGGCCGGGCGACGGCGGGGGCGCTCGGGGCGACGGCGGCAACGCCGCGGCGGGGCCTGGCGGCGACGATCGGCGGCCGGGCGACGCGGCGGCGGCGGCGGCAGCGACCACGCAAGGGGGCGGCGCGGTTTGGACGGGGAAGAGAATGGGTCGGAGGTTTGATTGATGGCAATATCGTAAATAAGACTTGACTCGCTAATGTCTCGAGTCAATAATAATAACTAACTCGGAATAAATCCTAAAAAAATCCATAAAATCAGAAAAAATTCCATAAAATAAAATAAACACTACAACATCATAATGACATTCTATAACTAATAACCCACCCAAATTCCCCGTAACGCGTCCTAATGCGGTAAATGGCCTAAACTAATTCCACGATCAACTATATATAAAATAAAAAAATAATTGGCATACTCTCATATATTTTGATAACTCATTCTTTTCTGTTGTATTCATGATGTTATCATCATATACTTGGGTACGTATGACCCTCATGGCTCGTACACCCGACCAGCGTCGACTCAGTACACATATTCTAAAACATACTCGACTTGAACTGACAATTGAACCGATCGGTTCATAAGCATAAAACCCTGACTCAGATCACTGGCTTTACATTATGTTTATAATGTGATATATTTTTTTCGAAGATGGATCATACAAGTTTGTTATTAAATATCGGACACTCGGTCGGTCGTTCGGTCGGACAAAAAAATGTCCATGTTTGGTTTGTTTTAATTCGGTCGAATTCGGTCGGTCAAATTTGGTCGGACATACTTCGGACATCGGACAGACGGACAAATTCGGACATCCACGCCCACCCCTACGTCTACCACCTTTCACCATTTGCTCTCTCTCTCTCTCTCTCTCTCTCTCTCTCTCTCATCTCTCTCTCTCTCCCTCTCCCTCTCTCTCTATGTAATGATCATCGGACGGTCTAAATCTGCAAATCTTAAAAAAAAAAACTCCTATCCTCCTCCCCGCTGCCTCCTCCCCGGCCTTCGCTCGCCGCCGACTCCTCCCCAGCTATCACTCCCCACCGCCTCCTTCTTGGCCGTCACTTGCCGCTGACTCCTCGGTCGTCTCTCACCGCTGCCTCTATCCTTATGATCGAGCTGTCTGCCACACCCACACCCTCGCCTTCGTTGCCATGCCCTCGCCTGGGTCTTCCCCCCCCTCGCCCCTGCTGCTGTGCCCCCTCGAGACCCGCCTACGCCCCCTTGCGACCCCTGCCCATGCCGCCGAGCTCCCTTGGGACCTCGCCCGTGCCGCACCCCTGCCCCCTTGCTTGTCGTCGTGCCCCTGCCCCCTTTCTTGTCATCGAGCCCTTGCCCCTTTCCACACCCGTGCTGCCGCCCTCCACCTCGCCCATGCCTGTGGTGTGTCTGCCCTTGCTCATCTGCCACGCCCATACCCACGACTGGCGAGGGAGCATGGCGGCGGACGACGAGGGTGGCAGCATGGACGATAGTGGGAGGGAAGAGGAGAAGTTTTTTTAAAGAGAACTTGTAGAAGATATGGACAAAAAATCAATTAGAGAAACAATTGACTAGTAAATCTCCACCGTAATTCTTCTCCCAAAACTCCCTTTGACTTTAATAGTAGCCAACTCTCAAATTTAATGATCTCAATACCTAAACCACTATTTATAGATATGTATTTATTATCAATGTTGATGAAATCTCCAATACACTATTTATAGATTGTATTTATAATCAATGTTGATGAAATCTCTAATACAAAAGTTGGAATATCCAACTTTTAATGCATTCAACTTATTTTTCCAAAACTTTGACCTTCACTTTCCAAAATTTGGACCTTCACTCTCAAAGACTTAGACTATATTTACTAAGTACAAAGGAGGGATTTCCAACAATCTCTTCTCTTTTTTTTTCTTTTTTTCCTGCCATTTTAGTTTCAATTTACCTGTTTTATGGTGAAATATTTTTTAAAAAAGTTACATTTTATATACCGTTTTCTTTTACGGCCAGCATGAAATTATTGACAGACGAAACTAAATGCTGATTCTGATGCTTATACGAATGAATGACAATTTCTTTGGGCGTGGAGTGTATTCTGGAAATGTTTTGATCATCTTTGCGTCCAACAGGTGCTTATTTGATAATGAATTTTGACCGGAATACACGCGCTAGTTTCTTTTGGAATAGAATTGTAAAAATATTGATATAAGATATGTCTTTATAATAGCGATAATTCCCTAGCCTTTGGTCTGGCATATTCCATGGTAATTACTTTGTGAAATGCCTGTATGATGATTGCGCTTTGGTAGTATCCAACACAAATCTCTTAGGTTAAGGAATTATTATCATAGTAATATCCAGATGTTATTCTAGCTAGGACGGGGTTTGCGTGAATGAAAAAGATCCATGCCCTGTTACGTGGATTTTTTAGATTACATGCTATTCTCAATAAGGATGGGGTTTGCATGGAATAGCGTGTCCATCTTTTTTGTAAGATGGCTCTCTGGTGTGAGGATTGTACCAGGGCCTTTGATATAGACAAATTGCTAAAGACAAATAGGTTCAACTTGCTTTTACAATCAAAGCATGCTAATACATTATCAATTTTTTGTGTTTGACTCAAGGGTGTAAAGACCCGACTTAATTAGTGCAAATTAATAGTCTTAATTATCTTTTTAAAAATAATTAATTAAGTTAAAGATCTTAAATATATTCAGATTAATATATTAAATCTTACCTCAATAATAATATTAGATGTGAGACTAATTTAATTTTTTAAATATTATAAAAATCTCAATTTTAATGTTAAAGATGTGGTGGTGGCCAAGTCATTTCTTTAATAAATGTGTTTTGCGGAGGTGTTGGGTTTGAATAATTGTGTACTAAAAGATTGAGAGATAATAATTTGTCTGCATTTAGGCATGTGGCCATATAATTGCTGCGGCTGACTACTGGTGCATGGACTACCTGCAAGTTCTTTTTTCAATTGACACCTTACAAGGTCTGAGCATATGTAAGGATCCTGATTAGTTCGCCAATCCAGAAAGAAACGCTCTTGCACATGCACAAACAGCTACAATTTGGAGGTTTTCCCTGTGAAAACCGGACTTTGTATTAATTGGAGAGGTTTCAAACTGCTTGTAGTGGAACTCAAAAAAGATAAGTGGTCAATTCTATGTGTAAATGCGTTCTATTCACTAACATATTTTCATTGGCGAATTCTTTAACTATGAAGCACTGATTTTGAGCTAGATAAATAATCAATTGTTGTCAATATGCAGCTATGGTACTGATGTAGTCACAGTGAAATGGCAAATATCTCTCAGCTGACGCCATTTTCTGATATGCAGCTTTTTCATCGCGGCAATGTGTGTCCAAGTTGCATGGTCTTTAGCAATAGCGTCTTTGGATGCTTACTCACTGGCTTGCAAGAAGGTTGTTAGGATCCACTTGTTGGCCAATCTATTTGCTGCTCGAGATTGGGTAAGTACTATAATCTGTAAATGTACTTTTCTAGTGGTGGTTTAGCATCTCTGTTTGATAAAAAATGTGTTTTATTTTTGGGATGAAAAAACCCTAAATTCGGCCGTTTATCTTACTTAAGCATTCGTGGTATTTGTCTTCTTAGTATTTTGTTTCCATAAAATACTATCTTGAATATGTTTTGGCGCTGAGTGCATGGTCAGGTTTCCGCAACCTTTTCATTCGGGGCTGCCTGTACATCAGCAGGCATATTGGTGTTATATGACAAAGATTTTGGGTATCGTAAAGCGATTGGATGCCTGAAATTTCAGATTACGGTGTTCCTTGCCTTTTTGTGCTATACATGCAAGTTACTAATTTGATTACAATGGAGTTTTTCTCAAGCCATCACCGAAAGCATGTTATAATGTATTGTGTTTGTGCTCGGTTTTGTGTCATTATTTAAACTGGAAAAACGTCAATATTGAAACAAATTCTTTACATTGGAATCCAACTTAATTTGGATAAGGTATCGATGATCTTTGTAAAAATAGGATTAATCTGACTTGACCTCATGTTGTTAATTAAGTCGATGTATGTCAATTCAATCAGAAATTCAATTTAACGTTTTCGTGGGTGCTAAAAAGTTATCGTGTTCCTCCTAAATAGAACTTTTGTAGAACCACAGGAGCTAAAGATTTAAGAAGCATGGACTTGCAAAATGGTTCGCGTTTTGATGAGATATAACCATGTCTGAAACTTACGGTCGACTCTTTATAAATGTTACGGAATCATTCGTCTTCCATGCTTGGCAGAGAATAGTTTACACAGTAGACAAAGATGAATTAATGTTGAATGAAATGAATGTAATACATACACAAGCGTAGTGTAAACTAAACTGTGTGGAAGACTCGACATCAATCGATGGAAGAAACATGAAAGCTTAATCTAAATGACCATTGATGTTAAAAAACAAAATATGTATGCGATACTTTCTAAAAAAGAAGTCTCCCACAGAATAACCATGGTAAAAAGATGCAGTGACCACCTTAAGGTCGAAAGTACCATTTGATCAAATCATTAGCAGAATAATATGCATAGCACCCAACAATACAATCCGTTCAAGTTAAATTTAAATAAAATACATGCACATGTAGTTTGTCTTCCACATGTACCTACGCTACATGTAATATATTCCTTGTGACCTTCATTAATCAAACCTGATTAACACCAATCTTGTGGCCATCTAGTTTGGCAGTCACCACCGAGCAGCCACCTACTCCTTTTCTGGGTGCCAAGTACTGCACTGGTGCCCCCTCTGTCACGGCGCAGCCACCTCCAAAAGAGGCCACGGCGCTTCCGGGAGCCGTCGTTGAACGACTTGAGCCGAGGCGGCGGCAGTAACGGTGTCAATACCTCATCAAGGACTGAGTGTATCCTCTCCTCTAGAGCGAGTATTTATGGGCGGAGGTACTTGGTCTCCAGTGACACGGTGGCAATGTTCTTAGCCAACAGTGGCGATGCCCCACCCAGTTGTTAGTCCCAATTTTTGGGTGTTGAGGGTTGCGGAAGTCCATATTGATATCACTGTGCATCTTTCCTCCCTGTAACTTTTTCACCACTCTGATCGACTTACCTATCTATATCCTCAAATTATGATCTCCTTCCTTGTTATGGTCCTATATTAATTATTAGCATGGATTATTGGAGTGCTTGAGAGTTGAGACAAAGTGAGCACAATATTTCAGAGTTTGGCAATTGGTATATCTGAGGATCCGAGGGAAATTGTTATCGTAGTATTAGTGGATTTAGTTAGACCGCCCAGCTAGCTTGTCATCTAGGATTACTTTATTCATACAAACAATGGTTGATTCTTAGATATGCAGGTTAATTTATCAAGTGAAGAGTATTATTCTGTCATTTCATTTTTGTTATATTGTTGGAGTCCCAGATTCATGATCAGCTCATGTATATGCTTTTAAATTAATTGCATTGAATCGGAGTTTAAAAAATGTGCATATAAACTACACTTAGTTTTATATTCGAAACCTTGCCAAACCTCAAATAATTAGAGTCCTTCAATAAATGGTTTCTTCGATAGATTATTCAAAAAATATTTAGACTCTTCCCCTAACATGGAGCAATTATTGTTTACTACCTTCCAAATATATAAGGCACCTGGTCTTCTGGTATTAGATAAGGTTATAGGACTCAGAAATTTATTTTCTTTGTTAGGAAGTGGTGCTCTTGTGGACCTCTATATTTGTATATATAATCTAACTATTAATACAGTAGAATTAAAGCTTAACCTTATATAAACGTAACACTACTCAAGTTAGCTAGTATAATAATAATATGTCCATAAAGTAGTATTCCATAAAATATATATATGTCTCTACGTTGGACAAGCCCTTTGCTAAATCCAAAAACTTGTTAAATATATAGTCCATGTTAACGTTTCTAATTAATTAAATAATTTAATTAAAGATCATACTTCCAAAATAATTTGGCGAGAAGTTCCTTAATTAGTGTGATCTAGTTCCCTCTTCAATTTCATTTTAATAACTTTTCAATCAAATCAATGATGCATAAAGAGGACAATATAATTAAGCTATTCTATTTAATTATTAATTGGTAATAGCTGCAAATTACAAATTGCAACTTGCAGTTGGTCTTGGAAACATCTGTTGTTTCTAATGATTGGTTGTTAAACCCTTGACTAGTACTCTAATACACTAAATAAATGGACATTAATTTTTTAGAGGAAAAAATCATATATATATGACCAGTTTCCTTCATTCATTGACCTTTCTAGCTATGTTATGTATCATATATGAACTAGAGAAGAATCGTTGCAGCTCATAATTGTAATTTGATAATTGATGAATATCTAGAATATGATCTAAATGTGGGGTAGGATATATGTTTGTGTGTGGGTGGGTGGGTGTGTGTGTGCAAAAAAATTAAATAGCACTAACCATGCATGCTACTCAATTCAAAATTAATAATAACATATAATGCCGATTTCGATATGTCCTCTGTGGAAGAGCTAGTCCTGATGCATGAATCAAGGAAAATAATTAGTCCAAATTCCAGGTTTAATTTGTAGCCACTTTGATTAATTAGTCTTGGATCATTTTGATGCCTCAATATAATCTTTTTTTTTCCAAAATACGAGAATGCATGCCTCAATATTCTAGTTGGTTCACCGAAGATCCCACATGAGTTCACATCCAAATGCTAAAGGCTGCTGTTTAATTATTATGTTCCAGTTATAATTAACATACATCAATCGGCTCCTTATTCAAAGCCATAATATAATGCAATAAATTCAAATTCTTGATTAATCAGATATCCTTGCTCGGCCAGTGTGGTTCTCACAAGCATGTTTCTGTAACAAATAGCAGATTGAATGGGAGATGATGAGCCTAGCTAGATGATCTTTAGGCTCTTCTTTATGCTACTGGTCTCTCCATGTCCTTGATCTCGCCATTTCTTAATGTACACTACGTACGCTTAATTATATGTTTTTTCACACATCTTGCAGATGAACCTTAGTTTCTAATTATTACGAGTCCACTTTTAAGGACATCAAAGAAAGAGTCTCATGATCGTATATATTATATATCTCTTGTATGATCTTCGGCTTTCAGAGTTTTATATCATCTCAAGACCCGTCGTTGAGTCATGTAAAAATAAAATCTGTAGAGTACAAGCAGCCATTATATTAAATTGACGTTAATCATATCATGAATTCACAATAAAATAACTCATAAGATCGATGCGAATATATAAACACGGTGATTGTTTGGCCATATATTAATTCTGTCTCAGCAAAAGATAACATACCTGCACAATGTGTCCTGAAAACGGCGAGCCTAAGCTCCATCATCACAGAACTCGATCGATCATATATATTCTACTTATATAAAAACTTATTAACCAAACTCATGTTGCAGCAGCACTTCACATTAATCCAGGGCACAATAATACATAGACAATTATTCAAACAAGCTGAGAAATAACTGGAAAATAATTAAGAGCAACATTAATATATTTACCATGATCGATCATCTCAGAGGCCTCCTCGTCTTTCTTTACTCTATTAACGCCATCTATGGCCTCCTACTCCAACCAAGGTATGGAAGTTCTGATCAAAAGGGTGGCCTTGCATGGCTCCACCCATACCCGTCGTGAGCCAGCTGCGCCCCATTCGCCAACAGGTTCGGCGGCAGGTTGTACACCGGCAACGCCGACGGGTCTTGCATGCCATGCCCGCAGCCGATGCCCGGCGACGACCCGCCGTCCCCTCCACCCCCGCCGCCCCCCATCCCGCCGCTGCTCCCGGCATCCTCTTCCTCGTCCAACGGCAGCCGCTCATAGGTGGCGTTGGCAAAAGTGGCGGCAATGACCATCACCTGCCCCGACGCCACCAAAGGCCCGACAACGCTACCGCCGACGACCTGCCCCTGCCCACCGGCGAGGTAGACTGTGAGCCCCGTCGATCCCGGAGGCGCCGGGCCCGGCAAGAAGGAGCCGGTGAGGGAGAGGATCTCGAACCGGCCTTGGAGTCCTTGGAGGGATCCAGGTGCGGTGGGCTGCCGGAGGGTGACGTTGGCGACGGCGCCGGTGCCGCTCAAGATGCAGACACCGCGCTGGCGGCGGCGGGCGAACTGGGCGACGCAGTCGGCGATGTCGGCGCCGCTGGCCACCTCCATGACGTGGCTACGAAGGGCGTTGGGGCTGTCCCTGGTGACAAAGATGGGCGGCTTGGGCTTGTTCTTGGAGCCCGGCGGCCGCCCTCTGGGCCTGCGGGTGCCGACGTCGACGGCTCCCTCCTTGGGCTCGTCGTGGTTGTCCCGCTCTTCGTCTTCGACGTTGCCTCGGTCGTTGGTGGTGTTGTTGGTGTCGGTGTTGCTGCTTTCCGGGTCGGTGAGTGGCTCCATCTTCTTCATGCCGAGACGTCCGGCCGTGAGGTCAACGCCGGCGAGGCCCGGAGGCGCCGCCCACCACCGCGCCGCCAGTGTTGCTATCTAGCTTGGCGAACCGAGCTCCCCTTCCCGAAGCTAGCTTAGGCAGACGGCGATCGATTGAGGATCAGATAGATGGTTCTCCTCAACTCCTGATCTGTTTAATTTTATGCTATAAAAATTGAGACTCGCACCAAATTAAGAACAAGATTTAAAGGTGATATTTCTATCTATTAGATCTAATATTCCTCTATATATATGGCTTCATAATATGTTGTAGCTAGGAATAGTTGAATTTTTAAAGGAATTGGCCGTCAAATTAAACGAGACGATAGATCCTCCTTATATACATCTGAAGAGTCAGATCCTCATCCTTACATACATATCTTTGGTAAAGAAGTAGTACCGTGCGTCGACAAAAGCTTTTTAATTTAAAGACTCGTTAGTTAAAAGTGCTACTCTTTAGTACATACATATAAGATCCAACAGGAAACGCTGAATTATAAGAATAGAAACCTAGCTTAAACATGGACTATCAAGAAGAACACGGATAATCATGACTTCACAGCAATCAAATCTTGTTGAGAACCAGAGGACCAAGATTTATATATAATAGATGAAATCGAGCTAAAATATGACGGGCAGCTTGCTCAAAATAATTTGGGGGCTATTAAATCAAGAGCAGAAAATATTAATTAGGTGATCTGTTGATGCAAAGAAACAAGCACTCACCACACCTCCACTAAGTGGTACTGGAGCAAATCAGACCAATATTGGATGAAACGTGATGGGATTTAAGCTGATAAGAAGAAAGAGACCGGACGCCAGTTATAGCTCCCAAAGAAACCCTAAAAGGGGATCATATGTTGAGCTCAAAGCTGATCTTAGAAGTGGGAAGAAAGGGAGAGGAGGTATTCGGCAGGAGCAGCTCCACCTCCACTCTCCCCCTTTCCTAAGGCCCTTTTCCTTCTCTTGGGACGTCTTGACCTTCCATTTTCTTGATTATTCCTCTTGTCCTCTTTCGCTGTCACTCCCAAGGCCCACTTTTTTTATCGCAGATCTCTACTGACCCTCCCTTGCTTTTGTGGGGTAAAGTCTTGGTAAATAGGGTCGTGAGCAGGTGGGGAGCACGTCCTTGTCTATCCCCTCCGTCGTTGAGCCGAAAGCGAGCCATGGCCCAGCCATTTTTTATTAAAACACATGCGAAAGGCGCGGCCGGTAAAAACGAAGAAGCCAAGGCTGCAGCTTCTCTTATCATTTCCCAGACAATGGATTCCTACTCCCATCTTACCCAGCCCCTGCTTACCTCTCTTTGATCTCTTCCTAGCTATGCTATCTGTTTGCTAAACCACTCAAGCTTTCATGCGTCTTCCCTTCCTCTCCTTCCTCGTACCGGCCGATTCAAGTAATTCATTGGTAGCAGCAATTGTAGCTTGCTAGTTGTGATTAACAGTTTTGCACCTGCACATCTGCTTTTGGAATTCGTTGGCTATTTTCATTAGCTCAATGGTGTGTTAGAGGGGAAAGTAGTCTGCTAGTCGTCGTCGTTGTTTCTATTACCAAGGTTTGGTGGCAACGGAATCAGAGCAAATGGGCAGTATTATAATGCCAAGAACGGCACGCTATTTGCTTTGGAAGTGCACGAGGCATCTGGTGGATTGGGTGGCCTCTCTCTCTCTCTCTCTCTCTCTCTCCCAAATATATATATATATATATATATGAGAGAGAGAGAGAGAGAGACTGGGCATATACATATACTGCTTTTTATGAAGCTAGTTGGTTGAACTTGTATGCTAATGATACTTTTGTTTCTATCTCCTTGCCCAGAAAACCACAATTGTTGCTGATATAATTAATCACTGTCTTATGCGGAAACTTACGCTCTATTCTTTATTATTAATGTTCATATTATGAATGTCATTGTTGTATTTATTTATCTTCTTGATGTACTAATGAAAGATTTTTAGGGCAAAAATGAGACGATCAGCTCATCAGTTTTTGGTTCAGCTTGTTTTTGCACCTAGCTAGCTTTGAGCTTGAGCTTGTGGCCGTGAAATAATAATCAAACCTTGGGCATGCATTGCACTCAGCATCAAAATATATATTAGTCCGTCAAAAACTTCTAAGTAAATGCCCTAAATCTCGTATATTATATGTTCCCTGCATAAATTTTACTATTGCATGCAAGTGAAGCAATTTTACAGTTTAACTAATCTAGATACGATCGATCTCTTGCGTCAAATCTTTCTTTACATGACTGTACATTTCAATTCCAATTATATAAGGTTCACTTTTTTAAAAAATACAATTATATAAATTGCATTGCACTATTGCATGAGCTTCTGATCCATTTCCGGCTTATACTCCCACAATTATACAACCTACATATAAAATGATGGAGAGCATTTATTAGCATTTTATTATGTCTATTTTATTTTTTACTTTGAAAATTTATTTGTAATTTCATTGGCATATTGTAGGAATATTCTAGAAATTATACATTTAATTATGGTTTTTATCATCTACTTATAAATAAGTAGTAGTCTTTTAGTGTATTCAGACTTTGATGAAATATTAAATTGGTTGTATGTTTCCTTCTCTAAGTTTTCCTTCTACTTTCTTTGTCTCTTTAGTTCTTCTATTCCGACTTGATTTCTTTCATTTCGAAATATCCTTGCTAATCATCCCCATTATCTATTCCATAATGCGCAAAAATAAAATACCGAATGCAAACAATAAATTATGCAATAAGATTGTAGTTTAGCTAAATAAAAAACTTGTAAGCTACGTAATGTGTATAATTGGCATATACTGCATCATTCCTAGGCACATATATGCTACATGCAGTACTAAGCACTTTCAAATCTGAAACGACAGCACCTGCTAATTATTAAACTTATAACCTTCCCAACTATATATGTAAATTATGACTGCATTTTCTTCTGGAAGGCAGCTGAAAAGCAATATTTTGAGTGAAGGACCATGTTCTAGGTCGTCAATCTGATTAAATTAGGAGCATGCCCACGCCACGTGTTGCGCGTGGCAGTAAAATATATCGATATTAGAAACTATTTTTATTCTTACTTAAATTTAAAATATATATAAATAAAAAATTTTAAAAAATGGATTATTCTTGGATAGTTATATTTGAATTGCGAGGTGCGATAATTTTATTTGGTTTTTAAAATTTTATAATATTGGTTTTAGCGGCTCAATGCTTTAGTACATAAATAAATATACCAATATATATATAATATATATATATATATATATATATATATATATATATATATATATATAGACACACACGAAGAATAATAAACAAATAAATAAAATGAAAATTATCATATTCATGAGTTTTTAGTCTATAGCAATTTATCAAGTAATTAATTACATACTTTATGCTTGTGACGATATGTGCCAAAGTTTATATTTTAGTTACCTGATATAAAATGAATTTGTAAAATAATTTTATTGATTCATGTGTATGTTTTTAAAAATAACCATGATTGAAGATATAAGTAATAAAAAACTTATATGAATAGGGGGATATTACATGTCTTCAAATATTTGTGGTTTCATGAGCTCCATTTGGTTCTTTATTTTCAACGATAATCTTTAAGCCTTGAGGTGGTGTTACTCTTGAGATTGTCACGTACAACTGACCGTGTGAGAATATTGACTATTTTAAATAAACCTTAACTTGTTATACTGATTGTCCTTGACTTTTATTTATATTCATTGCAAAACATAATGTTAATGAAGATTGCCTTCTCTTTAAAGTGAGGTCAAGTTTTCTCACAACAAGTTGTAACACAAATGTATTAATTCACCTCAAAATATTGTTGTGTATTTGATTTTATTTTTAAGTAAGGATTGAATATTGGTCAAGAAAAGTAAGATAAATTCATTAATTTAATTACCTCATAATATTGTTGGCTACTTGATATTTTTAAAAAGAAAATAGAGTTGAGAAAAGGAACTGAATTGTGAATGTGGCGAGCTCTAAGAGAGACAGATCAGATGGGGCCTATTTTCATATGGAGGGTGACCTGGTTCATCTCCTTTATGCCATGTAAAATTTGGGCTTAACTAAAAATCATTTAGGTGGTTTTCTTGTATAGATTGTGGGAGTGTATGAGAATGTAGGGTCTAACCCTGATTCACTAGCTCAAATTGTAAAATCCATTGAGCCAAGTGTTGTTGGTAAAAATTTCTAAAATTTCACCAGGACCTTAGGTGGCATCCCAGTTGAGCATCCACCAAATGTCATAGCTTTTGGAGGGTAGAAAATTTGATAGAAATTTTCTAAGCCCGTTAGTACTAGCTAGCTCCAAAAAAACCATGCCAATGTCTTCCCTTCACAAGCCTCCTCAGACCCATTCTCATGGGCATTGGATCTAAAATTTTACTGGGATCAAGCCCAAGGGTTGGCTAGACGTGACCTTTTACCCAGGTCCATTGGAGTTCTTAAGCCCATGAACAACCCTTAGCAAATTTGGTGTGCAGTCCAGGAACATTGTTCCTAGTACTTTAACCTGACCTTAGTGGGCTTTATTTACCATGTTGACCCATAGGCTAGCACTTGGTAATTCTCATACCACACCCTTCTGAGTGTTAGGGCCCATTGGTCTAAACTTAAGCTCATTTTGACACTGCTTGACCCATCCAAAAAATCGTTTGATTAAATCCATTAGATAAAAACTTTAAATTTTGACTTTCCACTAAATGCACTTGAAACTCTAAACCTTAATTAAGACTACCTAATGAGGTTTAACATTTTATTAAACCATTATAATTAAGTAAACTAAGTTTTCTTAACTATGCTTGTGAGGAGGCTTTGCAAGTGGCGGGTTGATAGTTCTAGAGCAAGCATGCTTGTTTTAAATCAGCAAGCAGGCTTTGCAAATTGCTTCACTTGCATACAATCTCCTTGTTTACCAAGTTAGGACGCGTTACGAGCAGTTTGGGTGGGTTGATAGTTCTAGAGCATATCATTATGATGTTTTGGTGTTTGTTTGATTTTATGGGATTTTTCCCGATTTTTTTAGGATTTAATACAACTTAGTTATTATTCTTTACTCAAATCGGACATGAGTCAAGTGTTATTTATGACTTTGCCACCGAGCCCTTTTCTTTTCTCCCCCGACGTCCTTTTCCCCAAACACTGATTGCCGCCCCTTTTTCTTGTCGCCGCCACCGTCGCCAACGTCGACCTGTCGTCAATCGTCGCCGCCAGGCCCACGCCGCGGTTGTAAAAACCTTGATTTTTATTACAAGACTCGAACCTAAATATTATGAAATAAATATCGATGAACCAATATGGCTGGTTATCAAGTCGACCGGTCATGGTTCGACTTAAAGTCACCTAGAAAATACCTATTCATGAATGGATGATGGGGTGTGAGAATTTAATGAAGGGGCTCGTTGAACCTAGGAAATACCTATGGATGATGGGGTATGAGAATTTAATGGAGGGAATGGTTGAAGTGTATATATATGCAGGAGGAGGGATTGTTGAGGAGGGGCAAAAAAACTTTTTCCTAGCCATCAAATTCTTCTTGCCTCCTCTTCGTCCCAGGCAACCTCCCCATTTCTACGTGAGTATTTTATCCCTCATCTTATTTGTTTCCATTAGGATTCTTGCATGCAAGGTTGGTTGGAGACACCCTGCTAAGTTGCTAGATCTCTAGCATCTTATGCATGGGGTTCTTGTCGACTGCTTGGTATGAACTGCTGCTAGTCATTGGGGTTGGGTGTTTGTTTTGTTGTGGGTGTGCTGCTTTGCTTTATCCTTCGATTGGCAAGAATTGTTAGGATTCTTTGAATTGCTTAGTTGTTTTGTTAATGGACATGAATAGACCGACGCTAATAATGGACATGTCAATGGACGACAGCCAATAATGGACATGTCAGAATGGACCTGACAGCCAATAATGGACATGTCAGAATGGACCTGACAGCCAATAATGGACATGTCAGAATGGACGCTGACAACCAATAATGGACATGTCAGAATGGACCTGACAGTCAATAATGGACATGTCAGAATGGACCTGACAGCCAATAATGGACATGTCAGAATGGACCTGACAGCCAATAATGGACATGTCAGAATGGACCTGACAGCCAATAATGGACATGTCAGAATGGACCTGACAGCCAATAATGGACATGTCAGAATGGACCTGACAGACCAATAATGACTAATCTCAGAATGAATTGGGAGACAAACTTTTAATCTCAGAATGACCTGAGAGCCTATAGAACTACATTGAGTTTGATCCCGAAATGGGTATGTAGGCTAATCAAGATTGTTTGATTTCAGCTCACTTAAGGAAGAATGAAAGTATGGCTGGTAGTTCTTTTACGAACTCAAGGTAGGAGAATGGATAATAAATTAGACTTCATTTTATTTTCTTGTGTTATACAAGTGGCTTTGGGAAACGATCCAAGATTGTGGACCTATTATTATTATGTCTTGACTAACCATAATTTACTTTGAATGAGTCATACTTATGGTTTTCATAGAAATCATATAACATATAAGTAACGCCTGGACCGGTTAGGGCTGGTCGTTACAGGGTTGGTTTGGTATAATTTCGAGTAACGCCTAGCTAGCTAGGCTCACAATATTGTGAAAAATGGCCGGTCGTTACAGGTGGTATCAGAGCCAGGTTTCCCACAAGCTCACATTTTATGACTCAAGTACCTTGTTGAAAGTCCAATAATTATCTTTTTCCACTGTGTTATGTTATTAATTAACAAAGTTCTTCGCTAATAAACCTAAGTCAAAACTGAAACAAGAATGTATAAATGAACCATGATTGTTCGATGTTTCAGATGGCAGGCACTCGTAGACAGACTACCCGATCTACCCCATCAAGTCCGAACACAGAGAATGTATTGGCCCAGATCCTAACGGCCATACAGGGACTAGCACAAGCTTCACAAAATACAAATTCTGTGATTCAGAATATTGTTCAGTGGCTACCGAGAGTGGTAACAGGGAATGGAGCCTCAAACTCAGCAGCGGAACCCAGAATCACCCCGGATGGTGGTCAGGGAAGTGCCCAAGGGCGGGCAGGGTTAGCTGACCTGGGCGAACGAGGGGAGCTACCAAACCCAATGCCACCTGTAGTCCGACAAGTGGTGCCACCAGCTGTTGAGGACAGTAATTGCTACACTGTGGAAAAGTTTCGGAAGAATGGAGCTGAGGTATTCATTGGAGGGACTGATCCAATAAAGGCCGAAAGCTGGATAGACATTACCGAAAAAGCTTTTAGGGCTCTATCTGTGCCACACCACCACCAAGTGAGGTTGGCAACATGCATGCTTCAGGAGGAAGCATCTTACTGGTGGAAATCCATGGAAAACACTACATTCCATCGACATGACATTTCTTCCATCACGTGGGCGGAGTTTGTGGCCGTTTTCAATGGACAATATTTTCTAGAGCCCGTTGTCCAAAAGAAAGCACTGGAGTTTGCCAACCTAGCTCAGAAGGATGATTCGGTACAAGAATATGCCAAGAAATTCTTGCAGTTGGAATGCTTTGCACCTGGGATTCTGGCATCTGACAAGGCTAGAGCGGATAAATTCTTCTGGGGGTTGACACTTGAATTGAGGAGTAGGGTTGCTACGGCGTCAAGGGGCACTATAACCGAGGTGATCGATGCAGCCACGACTCATGAGTTGGTATTTGAGCATGATCGTTCACAGAAACAGGGGAAGACTACCACGCAACACAAGCATGCCAACCATGGGGGTAGCTCAAATGGGTCCGCAGAACAACAGCAACAGAACTACCAAGGGAACGCAGATAGAAACATCAAAAGGAAGTTTGAGGAGATTCTGTATAGACGATGTAAAAGTTGCACCAAGATGCATTCCGGGCAATGCAACGAGCCCCGTCGGTACTACAATTGCAGCAGGACGGGACACATGATAAAAGACTGTCGTCAGCCTCCGAAGCAACAACAGAAGTAACCTGAGATCCCGAAGATATAATTAATCATGCTTATCATCTTGCTGTTATAATATTTCGGGGACGAAATATCTCTGAGTTGGGAGATTATAAAAACCATGATTTTTATTACAAGACTCGAACCTAAATATTATGAAATAAATATCGATGAACCAATATGGTTGGTTATCAAGTCGATCGGTCATGGTTCGACTTAAGGTCACCTAGAAAATACCTATTCATGAATGGATGATGGGGTGTGAGAATTTAATGAAGGGGCTCGTTGAACCTAGGAAATACCTATGGATGATGGGGTATGAGAATTTAATGGAGGGAATGGTTGAAGTGTATATATATGTAGGAGGAGGGATCGTTGAGGGGGGAAAAAACTTTTTCCTAGCCGTCAAATTCTTCTTGCCTCCTCTCCGTCCCAGGCGACCTCCCCATTTCTGCGTGAGTATTTCATCCCTCGTCTTATTTGTTTCCATTAGGATTCTTGCATGCAAGGTTGGTTGGAGACGCCCTGCTAAGTTGCTAGATCCCTAGCGTCTTATGCATGGGGTTCTTGTCGACTGCTTGGTATGAACTGCTGCGAGTCTTTGGGGTCGGGTGTTTGTTTTGTTGTGGGTGTGCTGCTTTGCTTCATCCTTTGATTGCCAAGAATTGTTGGGATTCTTTGAATTGCTTAGTTGTTTTGTTAATGGACGTGTCAGAATGGACCTGACAGCCAATAATGGACATGTCAGAATGGACGTGACAGCCAATAATGGACATGTCAGAATGGACCTGACAGCCAATAATGGACATGTCAGAATGGACCTGACAGCCAATAATGGACATGTCAGAATGGACCTGACAGCCAATAATGGATATGTCAGAATGGACCTGACAGCCAATAATGGATATGTCAGAATGGACCTGACAGCCAATAATGGACATGTCAGAATGGACCTGACAGACCAACAATGACTAATCTCAGAATGAACTAGGAGACAAACTTTTAATCTCAGAATGACCTGAGAGCCTATAGAACTACATTGAGTTTGATCCCGACATGGGTATGTAGGCTAATCAAGATTGTTTAATTTCAGCTCACTTAAGGAAGAATGAAAGTATGGTTGGTGGTTCTTTTACGAACTTAGGGTAGGAGAATGGATAATAAATTGGACTTCCTTTTATTTTCTTGTGTTATACATGTGGTTTTGGGAAACGATCCAAGACTGTGGACCTATTATTATTATGTCTTGACTAACCATAATTTACTTTGAATGAGTCATACTTATGGTTTTAATAGAAATCATGTAACATATAAGTAACGCCCGGACCGGTTAGGGCTGGTCGTT
>JAURVB010008480.1:0-11004 GCA_033002965.1 Piper betle | reverse complement strand
AAAAAGTGATTGTGCATGATAGTTCTTCAATGATATAAGTATTGGGTCAATCTCACAAGTGTCGTGGATGAAATTGACGACTTATATATACGCTGACGACATAATCTTTTTTAAACTAATTTTTGGATTAAGAGAGGCATGCAACACCTCTGACAAGTATCCTTAGTTGTTGAAAGTGTCTTTTAGGGGCTGAAAGAGCCTTCAACAATAAGTTTGTTGGTCTAAAATAAATACATAGGTTTTCTTCTTCCTTTATTTTTTCTTCAAATCATAGCTTTTTTATTTGAGTAATGCTACACTTTGCACTAGTCAAATTTTTGTAAAATGAAAATAATTTATATTATCAATACAAAAAACAATGTGAAAACTACCTAAAAGACAATAAATTTAACTAGGTTTGGCGTTAATTAAAGTGTCTAATCCTTCAAGCTAGAACAACATTTTTACCGTCAAAACTTCTCTGCATGCACTTATCTCTCATCATCCCAATCATTCAAATAAAATATGAATAACGTGTCATTTACAATACCCAAATTAGATTTATTAAGTCGTTAAGTATTGTGTGTGTGTGTGTCAAAGTTGTAGTTGGAGTTGCAACCATCATGCTGAAGCCTACATATATACTCGATGCTTTATCAGTAGCACTCAGCAGCTCTCATGGATCCTTGCATTTTTTACGAGAAGAAACAGTTTGTCATCACGTTGCAGGAATCCAGGACCCTTGCTAAAACATCCTCCTTCACGATCATGTTATATTTTTTGATGTTTTAAATTAATGACCCAACTCAAATACAATTTAACAGACTTAATCATTTTTTGGAATATATGGTTACTGAAATCGAAGATTTATAATAGGAATAAATATTAATATATTAGATCTTAATCAAATAAATATTACATATGAGACTAATTTTTGAGAAATCTCACATTCCTTCTACTAGGAGTGAGCATTTGATTAGTTATACTTTGAACCAAATTGACGAAATACATTCAACGACTAGATATAATAGTCGAAACCAAACCAAATTACTCCTAAAATCGAAGCAAACCGAACTATTTCATTTAATTCGATTCGGTGACGGAATTATATAATAAGTTATAAAACATAGATTTGTTTAATTATTTAATGAAAATTATATCATTATTTATCGAACATAATCATTTAATAAGTAATTCTAAGCATAAATATCATATTAAATAAATGATATTCATCATAAATATATTATAATTTCATAACAATTTACATAAAAATATAGATTTTTGAATATATTTAAAAGTTTGGTCAATTGTGAGTCAAATTATCAATATAAATTATAGTTTGTTTACACCCCATCAAAAATCAACAGAATTAGTTTGGAATTGAATTTTATTAATAATTCAGTTTTGGTTCGATTCGGATTTTGGCTTTCACCGAATTAAGCTCACCCCTACATTCTATCCATATTTAGAAAATGCCATTCGCTATGTTTCTTTGATAAGCCCGTGGGTTTACCTTGTGTCCATTACAACCCACTATCTAATGCGGTCCAATTGGCTTTGATACTATGTAATAATTTGGCCCAGCGGACTTGGTTATCTTTTTAAAATTAGTTTAAATAAAGTTCAAGATAGGTACACCACCGCTTAAATATTAGAATTTATCCTAGTAAGTATTGCTGCGGAAATGATTTTTGAGAAATTTTATATTAAACATTTGTAAATTGAAGTTGGTCATATTATGCACTGATCGATTCGGTCCACATACTCTGTTGGCGTCAACCTTTTGTTTTTAATGCTTCCGCCGTTCCCTAAAATGCTCTATCAAAGAGGTTATACCCTAAATCCTAAACTTAATGATAAATATACCAAAAACAACTTCTTCGTTTTTTACATGATCAAGGGCAAAAATGTGTCTTTATTTAAATTCTTTTATAACTTCATTCATGGTATATACAATTTCAAGCAACTCAAAGAAGGCCCCCTATTGACATGTTGACAGCTGATCAATTGCCTGCCCTTCCCAAAGTCCAAACACTCAATATAATGACCCCTAATTCTAGGGCGCACCTGATTTCTTGCTTCAATAAAAATCAAAGGCTTGAAAACTTGACCATGAAAAACATTCTCCAACGTGCTTAGTCTCTGGTCCCCTCCAACCATTTAGGATTTAGATGCAGCTGCTTGACAGTGTGTGCACCAGTCCCCTAGATGGTTGTCTCCCCTCTCAAAACCCATGTTTGAAATCGAAGCATGGTCTGGATCAAGTGAAGCAGATCATAGACATGGTTGTCCTCCTAAAAGCTGGCCTAGCTTTTCATCTATAATCTTATTTACTTATCACATTGTAAAATAATTTAATTAAATTAAATCTGCCATATTGGCGGTTATAAATAATTTTCGCCAAGACCCAAAATATACAAGCTTGCCCCGTTGAACTACGTACCATCTGAGGAAACTAGCTTTGATTTAAGATTCGATTTGGTTAGAATGAAAGAAATGCAAAATCTAAAATGAAACCAATAAATGGTAATTAACCATGGTTAAAATATTGATCTTTTGCTAAAAAATTATATATGTATGGAGTATTTTTGTAATGATTTAACTCAAATGTAAAATGATTGGGCCAAATTCATCATTAAATGTTTAATCCAAGTTGAAGATTTACATTTACATCTTTATTAATATATCAAATCTTATCCCCTCTGGGTATTAATTGGAAAGAGAGTAATTTGAGGATATCGCAATCCACTAATTATACCTTAGGAAATTCCAATATATGGTAGTAGGATTATTTTGATACTATTTATAACGGTCTAGTTTAAGGATAAAATAATGGGCTAAATCATCACTTCAAAATCGTTAATTCAAATTGAAAATCTATAAGTGCATTCCCACTAATCATGTATTGCCGACATATATTGGATATGAGACTAATTAAAAATCTCACAATTTTATGGTAAGATGTAACTAGAATTCTACTATGTGGTTCTCCTTAGAATTTTATCACAACAAAATTTCTTATAAAAAACACAATAAAAGTATAAATCACTATTGTTTTTCCTATTGTAGATTATAGTTAAACATTCTTCCAGCGACAACAATTATTAGTTAATAGGCTTTTTAAAGTAAAATTTTACACATTTTTAAAAAAACATACACTTGTGCGCCCTTTATATTTTGCTCCATGGAGTTTTCCGCAATTGCACCCAAAGGTGCTAATAGTTTGATGAACTCAAACTATTGGTCTTGATATTGGTCTTGATTTTGTTTGAGTCAAAGTTTGTCTCGTATCAAGCAAGCACAAACACAAGTGTTTGGCTCGACGCAACTCAAAGCTCGATAATTTACATTAGGAATGATAGTTTACATATTTTTTATATAGTCATTTCTATTAAATGTATATATATATATAATAATAATAATAATAATAATAATAATCGTTTTATATAATAATATAATGATTTTGTTCTCAAACTACATATGTTTGTATTATTATTGAATCAAAATTGAACTATTTAAATTTTTATAATTAATTTTATCTCAAGTTATACAAAAGAATTATATATGGATAATACTTGAACTTTTTCGTGCTCAACTCAAACTCCATTTTGCTCAAACTTTAGAACTCAGCTTGAACTTGAAATAAATATATTTAAAAATAGTTGAACTCAAATCCTCTCGCCGCACTCGTTTAGCGCCCCTTTGCACTACGTTTTGTTATACGCTCCTCCATCTTGTAATAAGTGATAACATTTTTTATAATAGATCTAAGAGTTCATACTCACATAAGTCAAACATTACAAAATTTCTACATAATACCAATTCATAGACTTTTCTCCAACGCCGGCCCTTGCTTTGGCACTGGCTACATAGGAGAAAAATAGATGGAGGTGTATGAGGCAGTAGAGAAGAGAAAAGAAAAGAAAGAGTGTGACAGTGTGATAGCTTGCTCTGGTCATGAAAATATGCAATAAACGGCGAAATAATGAAGGAAAGTTTTATGGGTACTGCAAAGAAAATAAACAAAAGCGTCATAAGGGAATACACACAGATTTAACTGAGGTTTGGCTTTGCCTACTCTTCTGAGACCCAATCCAATCTTTCATTATTAGATAATCAAGATACACCTTCAAACTATCACTAAAGACAAGGTTTACATAAGAACCCCAAAAATATCCCTCTCGGTTGTTTCTCACCTTTACAGTTAGAAGAAATAAGATCTCATATATATATATATATATATATACAGGGCAAAAACAGGTATATAAAAGACCCTACGTCGGGCACTGCCACACTTTTATTTTTACTTGGGTCCGTATGCAAAAGCAAGGGCACCGCTATGGCAAAAGTCTTTGTGTCATGGTTTGCTAGTCTTGCTGAAATTAATTTTCAGCCTATGCGTCTTCCTTTTTCCTTCTTCACCCTATCATGTTTTCTCCGTCTGTTTGTCATCACCAATTTCGAAGAGTTCTTCAAATCCATTGGTTATGTATAATTTCTCCTAAATTAGTCTAGCATTCAATACCTAATGAGGTAAAGTCTCGTGTTAATGAGGATGTGCTATTAGTCGTTCAACTTGAGTTCCACTTTGAAAGGATGGCCTTGTTGTTCTCGTTAATTTACATTTGGAGTCGACAGCCCGACTTTCAATACTTATTAGTTATTAGAGAATTTTGAAAGTAAAATTCTTTTAAAAGTGTAGATTGGACAAAATAGTCATACAACCAATGCTAATTAGTGAGGTCCAGGCCTCTCCTTTTGTAAACAATGGTCCGAGTCTCTCAAAACTACCCTCGCAGGATATGTTATGGCACTTGGTTTGTACTTAAATGATAATTTTATTAGACTGATTAAACATAAAATAAAATATAGAAGAGTGGTAAAAATTTTAGTGGTGCTAAATTATTTCTCTAAACGTAAACCAGTGTTGCATGGCCGTTTCATTAGTATGTCAAAAGCACACTAGCTACTAAGACCATCTTTTAAGCTGGTTAGAACACCTGCTATTGTCAACATGTCCTGCTTCTTGATCATTAAAAATTTACGGCCCTCTCCTCCTTTCCCGAGCTTTGAGGTCGTCAAAATTCAAATCTGCTACTGAAATAGTAAAAAAAACTTGCAGATATACAAGCTTGGAGTAATGGGTATCCACTAAAATTGCAGGTGATGGAGCAGACTCTCACAAAATGTTAATTATGTGCCAGCAAAATATAACTACTCCTGGTAATATGCGTATCCAGAAATCCGCACAGATGTATGCAGTTGGAAGATCAGATAGCCACCAGCTGCTTCTCTATGCAAGTTGCAGATGAACTAGGTAAATTGTGATGATGAGGTGATCCATTTTTTTCATTTCTTTGGGATATTTTATCAGTGTAGTTGCAGGAATAAGATATGCATACTCATTGAACAGTGGAACTAGTTTTTTTATCCGTGCTTAAACTTGCTGTTAATGGGCTGTTTATGAAAATAACTGGGAGAGAGATGCCATGTGGTAACCTCAGATAGCTGCACATGGCTTCCCCAGTTTTCCAAAGTTTTGTAGGTTAAAATCAAGGGCTTTGGTTCTTTCAAGATAGAACAAGTTGCAGTAAGAGGAGAAAAAAATTAAAATAAGCAACTGAGTTGCATAGAGAAAACAAAGAACCCTGTTTTTGAGGTGCCAAGGGAAGTGTGCACAGTGAAATGGACTGGAAATTTCCGTGCCGTTTCAATTAAAATAAAGTCATGTTTGCCTTTCACATCTCCTTTTTTATGTCTTTCCCTCTTCCTCTTCCTCTGCAGGTGTTTGTGTTTACGTTTTAATTTCACAGTCTTTACAAATGACCTTACTTGTGACCCAAATGACTTCCCTTCTTCTTCCTTCTCTATATGCATGTTGATATTTCCAATTTTGTACTTTTTCCATGTCTTAGAAGTACAGCTAAAAACACATTTATGGTTTTCATTTCTACTGTATTTCTTTGCTCTCATTTGATGCCTCATTCATTTTCACCGCTTTTTGAGGTACATAAGTCCCTCACTGTTCCTAGTGCATGTTTCAACCTTCATTTTGAGCACCCATATTCTATGGTGAAGCCTAAAGAGTACTTCTGAGCTACATTGGAACTGCTAGCTCACTTCCCCTCTCTTCATGATCACCATGAAGATAAAATCCAGGCAACAGACTTCATGCTTTCCATCTTTCTTGAAGCACTTAATATTTTCCCTGACAGTTTTTCTCTCCATTGTCTCGCCATGCCCAACCTTTCCCTTCTCCCCAACACCTCTCTTTCTCCCAGTCCTGATTATGTCCACTCTAGCAGCTTTCTTCCACTTCACAAAGAGGAAAATTGGTATTTCTACCAAAGAGAGTATTCTCATCAATAGCAACAAGGAAAAAACCCCGACTCAAGATGAGAACAAGATGACAGCCGCAAAGGAAGAGCTTTCAATATCCAAAAGAGAGTGTGCTGATAACTTTTACAGCAGCAATGATTCTGCAAATGAGGAGTGGCCTCTACAGTACTACAATGTGGATAATAGCATTGCAAGCTCTGATGGATCAATTTCAGATGAAGAAAGCCTCATAGAGATTGCACTACCAGATGGGCACTCCATGAGCAACTCAGAGTCATCATACAAGCCACTTTTGGGCATCAACTTGCTGGACTATTTACCAGAATCTGTGCTGAGCCAGCATGGCCTAATGGATCTCTTCTCTGAGATTAATGAGGATGATAATCTCATCGAGATTGACATTTCTTTAGGGTCCATCAAATGCTCACCATTGGAAATAAAAGGTTAATAAAGATCCTTCTATAATTTTCTTTCATTGTGATTGTTCCTGTAATAATACATGTCGTTTAGTGTTTTTTTTCTTTGGGTTACTTTCCTTTTTGATTAGTGAAATCCAATATCAGGATTAGTGAAATCTCAAGAACTGTGGAGTTCTATAGTCTTATACAGTTAATAAGTAAAGAACTTGTATCGTTTTCCTTGCTCTCTACTAGAGGTAGGATTTTGCTGCTTTTAAGGGAGTTTCTTTTTACCTTGTGGTTTTACTTTTTCTTGACTTTTGTACAGTCTTTCAGAAGCTTAAATTAAACTGCCACTTCTCTGCACACACAGTAACTTGGCATATGCATATATTCTATGCAAAAGAAATGTTAAAGTACTTGTTGTCTGTTAAGGCAGGAAAGGTTGAAGATTTGAAAGAATCGTTCACCTTTTACCTCTCATCTTTTGTAAAAGAAAAGGCATATTGATACCTTTTCTTCCTGTGATATTTATCCTTGGTAAAATGTCTTAGCTAAAATGGTATTGCTAATTGTATAATAATTTAATTAGGTGTGTTTTACTTGATCAAATTAGATATGTAATTTTTTAACAAGTTTTATTGTATGTAATTAGAGCCAGAAATTATAAGCTTTACATTAAAGAGGAAATTATATTGACAACTAAGGATCCTATCAAGTGTGCGTATTTAATTTATTCCTTCATGGTTGAATTATCTGCACATTAGGAAATTGATAAAATTTGAAGAACTAATCCTTGGGGTCAACCGTGATATAATAATTATTTTTTTGTACATATTGTATTAGATTTAGAAGTATATAACTGAGCAAGGGATGAACTATATTATCAATAAATTTGGTTGACTTTGAGCTATAGTTAAAGAGTAATCCTTATATATATGCAGATCATTTTTTAGGCCTTTCAAATTAGCATGATGTCGAGTCTGTAAGCATGACTTATAGTAGGGATAGAGATTAATTTTATGAATAAACCATCATTGAATAATGCAATAGGCTATAATACATGTTTTGATATCTCAAAATAAATTTTAATTTTAAAAATAAACTCTACTTGAATGAGGAGATGGATTGTATCACTACAAAAAAATTGGTTTTTCTCCGTGTCTTTTTCACACCAATTTTTACGTTAGAGAAAAGTCTAGATTTATTTCTATATTTGAGGATTTTTAAAAGTAAGTATATGTTAATTTTAAAGTTTTGTCTATGCCAAAAAAATGTGGAATAACTTTTCTCCACCCTATTTTTCCCCACTTCACTTTCTCCATGTTTTAAGATTAATAAACTTTTTTAAGGTTGAGAAAAGTTAGAAAATTAACACATGTCCGCCTTCAAATATTTCTAAATATAAAAAAAATTATAATTTATCTCTACAATTAAAAATAGTGATGTGGAGAAAAATGTGTAAAAAGACTTGCTTTTGTAGTGTATAATTATTTAATTTTTTAAATTTTATTGTATTTTGATTGTTGAATTTCCTATTTTCTAATCAAGTGTGACAATATTTGACTCCTTTTTTCTTAAATACACAAAAAAACGACATGTGTAATGACACAGCTAAAGATTTAGGTAACTTGCAATGTCAACCAACTGCCCCTCCGCAACATATTAACACTAATTAACAAGTAACAATGTTTCACATTAAGTAACTCTGGAGAAATGAATTTTTGAATAATAATTCATGCTATTTTGAGTGAACATATATATGCACAGCACTTTAAATTTTAATACAAGCTACATTACACCTTTCCCACAATTTAATTTCTTTTAAAGCAGTATACAAAATGCAACCATTCTTCTTTTCCACATAAACACACAACTGTGCATTTTGTTTCCCTCCTACAAATAATAAACACCCAATCATTCTTCTTCTTCAGAGGATACACACATGTCAATCCTTCAACCAGAATATAAAAGCATAACTACCATTCTATGGAAAACCAGTTCTCTTTCTTCTACATACACATACACAGCATTCTTCTTCTCTTCGATAGAAAAATGTATCATATTCTAACCGAGCTTCATATGAAATGACTACCAATGGTCCAATATTTTTAGCCGCTCCTTTACTTGCTGACACGGACAATGTGGACAATTCTAATATGTTTTTTATTTATGTTTGATTCGTCTTTATTTGACATTAATCAATCAATTAAATTTAGTTATTAATATTATGAATGTTGGTTAGACTGAATTATTCCGTCGTCTGTGTTCACTTCTAATTAAGATGTGCTTGCACTACCATTGTGGGAGGACCGAGCCCAAGGTCAACCCAATAAATGGAGCTTTCTACTCTCCTCGTTCAATGGTATGTCAACCCTCATATCGGTCTTCTCTAAAAGGGGGTTATGAGATTAGAGATATAGATTCTCTAGAGATTTTAGTATATCTATTGTAGGGAAAATATATGTGTAAGAATCTAATAGTGAATTAAATTCCCTCGTTATTGAAATAAGAGAGAATTGAGTGGCGAATCTACTGAATAGTATTCATATATTATTGAAAAAAATGGGCATTGTGTGGTGAATTACTTTAAAGTTAAGCACATTAAGACGTAAAATTTAGAAATTAAATGTCCAAAATAATCACTTTTAAAAAAGTTATCTAAAGTATTTTTAAAATTATCACAACCACTTTATATTGGGATTAGATATAGCAAATGCCAAAGTACTAATGAACGACAATGGATAAAATTTGCATCGACTATGCTGTAAAAATCACTAAAATATGATGCCCATTAAAAATAAATAAATACAAAGCGAAAATATGGGCAAATAATTAAACCGTGGTTATCAAAACAACAATATAAATAAATGCAAGTCATAAAAAATCCTAAAAATTCTGTCACCCAGTCTTGATAATATGACATACTATCATGTAACAATTATTTAGTTTACTTGCAAGTACATAATTTGATAAGAGTAATAAAATATCAAATAAAAATACTACAATAAAATCACAAAAATACATCCTTACAAAGTGCACACCTAGTATAAAATTAAAAAAACACATAAAATCACTATAATAAGCAAATATCCAATTATGTATTAAAGCTGAAGTTAATTTCAAATTGTCAACAAATGGTTGACCAAATTATTTAACATGACCTCTCCCACATAGCTTGTGCAATTCCATCTCTATACTTCCTAGTTTTTTGTTTAAGCTCGTCTCGAGATGGATTACGAACTACAGGCGCCGATGGAACATAATAAATGTCGTCTTCCGCATCTATGTTCTTATGTAACCTTTCATCTTCAAAAGCTTGAATTTCATCATTTTTGTCATAAAGATGGATGTAGTTATGTAAAATACAACAAGCAATAATCACTTTAACTTGTGTTAGATATGGAAAAATGAGGCCGATTTTGCAAAATAGCAAACCGGGCTTTGAGAATTCCAAACATTCTCTCTATCACATTTCTTAAAAGAAAAATGTCGGTGGTTGAATAATTCATTTGAGTTTTGAGGTTGATAATTTTCAACGAACTCCTTCAAATGATATTGTGTTCATCGGTATAGAGCTAAAACCCGGAGTAAATTTGCATAACCAGCATTTATGACATAATATTTACCGAAGGGAAATAACAGTGTTAGCATATTGATAAATAATTTACAATACATAAATATTACAAGTACATAAATATTATTTACCTTCGGGGACCTCCAATTTGTTATTTGTTTTTGACAATGCAATCTTTAAAACTCGAGCATTCGCTACTGAACCTTTCCAACCGGCTAATATATATATATAAAGCGTATCAAAACAGCAAGCTGCCAATACATTCTGAGAAATGGCACCTTTTCTATTTGTAAACCTTGATTTATCATGAGCTTGAACTAATACAAGTATATATATTCCATCAATGACTCCAATGCAATCCTAAGGAAAAAAAGATAATGTAGATATGCTATGTCAAGCTATACATACATACATACATATATGTATATATATATATATATATATATATATATATATGTAAAATATGTAAAGGTTTAGATAATTCAATAATATCCACCTTAAAATATGGATAAAACCTATCATTATCCTTGATCTTTTGGAAATATTCCTAGAAGGATATTGTATGAAGTGGCCATTTAAGACCAAAATTGCGGTCAAAACTTTGTTAAAATTGCGACCAATAGTAAAAAGAATAACAAAATTCTTTTTGAGAGACACAATAAGTTTGGCTTTGTCCCACTGTCTTAAAGAAGATGGCTAGTTGCTCTTCCG
>JAURVB010008479.1:0-12967 GCA_033002965.1 Piper betle | reverse complement strand
GAAATCCCCTTAAATCAGACAGCACCCACCTGGGAAAACTCCCAACTCCCCTCAAATCATCAGGTGCTCCACCTGGAAATCCCCCTTAAATCAGACGGCAATGGAAATCCCCTTAAATCAGACGGCACCCACTTGGAAAACTCCCAACTCCTCCCCTCAAACCATCACGGCATCCCACCTGGAGGAAATCCCGTTTTCCCCAACTCTCCCCTCAAATCATCGGGTACCCCACACTGGAAATCCCCTTAAATCAGACGGCATGGAAATCCCCCACTTGGAAATCCCCTTAATCAGACGGCACCCACCTAGAAAACTTCCCAACTCCCCTCAAATCATCAGGTGCCCCACCTGGAAATCCCCTTAAATCAAACGGCAATGGAAATCCCCTTAAATTAGACGGTACCCACTTGAAAAACTCTCCAACTCCCCTCAAATCACCAGGTGGAACCCATAAAGGAAATCAGACGGCACCCACCCACCTAGAAGGAAATCAAGGTGGCACCCACCCACCTGGAAGGAAATCAGATGGTACCCCCACACCTGGAAGGAAATCAGATGGCACCCACCCACCTCCCCAACTCCTCCTCAAATCATTTGGTGGAACCCATGAAGGAAATCAAACGGCACCCACCCACCTGGAAGGAAATCAGATGGTACCCACCCACCTAGAAGGAAATGAAATGGCACCCACCCACCTGGCAAACTCCCATCAAATCATTAGGTGGAACCCATGAAGGAAACTCCGACAATCGGCGTAGGCAAATACCAAATCTCCCAAGATCGTAACCTAGCTCTTATACCACTGTTGGGCCCTTTGGACCTACAAAAGGGACTTGTAATAGGTGTCACCGGAATTTCTTAATCAAAAAGTTCACTCAAAGAATAAGACTTTCCCATTAACTTATATACAACTCACCACCATCATCTATGACTGATGTGGGATAAACCCAACAACTACTATGTTCTCTTGGAAGATCCATCAACTTGATGATAAGATGTGTTTTTACATGATCAGTTGCAAGTTTATGTTTATGTAAGCCAACCACGTGGTTAAGAATGTGTTTTTACATGGTCAGTTGCAAGTTTCTATTTATGCAAGCCAACCACGTGGATTATCCCCCAAAACTCATCTTCATCATGTTTGCTTGTTGCATAAAGCTCTTTATGGTCTCAAATAGATGCCTTGAGCTTGGTTTGATCAATTTAGTGTTTATGTTCTATCAAAAGGGTTTTTCGCATGTATTACTAATTCGTCATTGTTCATAGACAAGTCTTCTAATGGAATTGTCATTCCCTTAATATATGTTGATGAATGCTAGTTACAAGTTCCCATGCTTCACTTGTTTCCAAGCTCCTTGATAAATTAATGGTGGAATTTGTTATAAAGATCTTGGAGATGTACATTATTTTTTTGGGAGTTGAGATGAAAATGGTGCGAACAGGCTTATTTTTGTCATACGAGACATATGCTCAATAGTTGACTGCTACAACGGGTTTGATAAACTGCACGCCTCAACTAAATCAACTTGCTGCTAGAAATGTACCACCAATGGATGTTGTGCCTTTTGGTGATCCTACACAGTATAGAATATTAGTCGAATCATTACAATGCCTTACTTTTACATGTCTTGGTTTGTCTTTTGTTATGAAGTGTCTCTCAATGCATGCATGCTCCCATAGAATTTTTGTAAAACCCATGACTCAAGTCAGAGTTTTATACTCTGAACCAGTTGGTTCAACAATTATTTTTAATTGGGTCAATTTCAGAACACGCGTACCGAACCAAGACCTGTCTTGTGTTATGAGCCATAAGAGTCATGCATGCCCAAATATATAATTGTAATGTCAGTAAGACAGTAGTAAAATGAGTTATAAGAATATATGAGAGTACGCCAGATTTTCTTTATTTATTTTAGTTAGATCATAGAATTATATTTATGTCGAATAACACATTAGGACGCATTACGGGCAGTTTGCACCCCGGCCACTCATTTTTCTCTTCAACCACTCATTTTTCTCCCTAGCCATTCATTTTTCTCCCCAACGACTCGTTTTCTTTCCCCGACACCTTACGAGATGACTCGTGACCTTCTTCCTGACCACTCGTTTTCCCCCATCCCGACACCTATTTATCAAACCTCCAACGCTGCCACCATTCAGCCACCACCATCCTCCTCACCCAACTCCATTCTCCTTATTCTCCTTTCCCTCTCCCCCAATGATCCTCACTTAAGCTGGTTACAACCTTGTTGCTGTCACCGCGTGATTAACGATTAGGTATAGAATTTTATCCAATTTTATTTGGTAATGGATTGTTTTATGATTTTATTGCAATGCAAATGGTCTGATTGTAAATAGGTGTTGGTTTAAACTTAAATGCATGCTAACAGAAGATAATAATAAATTAGAGTTTGAATTTAAATGCACATAATAGATGTTGTCTTGTATGGATTGATAAGGAGTGTAGCATTCATGTATTATACTAGGCATTAGAATTTAATCTTGTTGTGTAGATACGGAGAAAAAGCTTGCCACCTAGGCATGAGGACACGCTCGGAGCTACTACCAGATCTGTTTAGGATATGTTCTCTATTATACACTCTATTCTATTGTGTATTGTTTTATTACTTGCAGGATGAGTTATGTAAAACCCACGATTCGAGTTAGGGTTTTATATTCAGAACCGGTCGGGTCGACCGTTATTTTTTCGAGTTGAGTCAGTTTCAGGACACGTGTACCGAGCCGATGCCAGTCGCGTGTATGAGCTATGAGGGTCATGCGTACCCAAGTATATGATGATAACGTCATGAACACAGCAGAACAGAATGAGTTATCAGATATATGAGAGTATGCCAGTCATTTTTTATTATTTTTATATATAGTGGATCGTAGAATTAGTATTAGGCCGTTTACCGCGTTAGGACGCGTTCGGGCAGTCTGGGTGGGTTGTTAGTCATAGAGCATATCATTATAATATTGTGGTATTGTTTGATTTTACGGGATTTTTCCCGATTTTTATGAATTTTTTAGGATTTAATACGACTTAGTTATTATACTTGACTCGAGCCGGAGACGAGTCAAGTAATATTTACGACCTTGCCACCACACACCCCGCGACCTTCTTTTCTTCCCCAAACCAAACCCCGACGCCGCCCCTGTGCGCGTCACCGCCGCCGCCGATCGGCGCCGCCTGGCCGCCGATCGATCGCCGCCCAGCTCCGCCACGGCGTCGCCGTGCCACCCCGACCAGGCCCGGCCGCCGCCAGGCCGCCGCGACGGCGGAATCGCCACGCCTAGCGCCGCGACTGCCTTTGGTCGCGTCGCCGATTCTGCCGCCGGCGACCGTCGCAGCCGTCAATCCAGTGGTCGCCTCAGCACCACCGACCACCTAGCGGCCTTCCCCGACCGGAGCGGAGGCCATCGCCGCCCTGGCCGGCCGGATCTAGCGACCCATCGCCGCCGGCCCTGTTTTAGCCATTTTCCGGCGAGCCGCCACCTCCGTTGGCCGCGTCGACCTCGTAGATGAGTCGGGCTCGCCGAGCCGGTTCCGAGGGTACCCTACATGACCCCTATCCAGCTAGTAGATACCATCGGCAATAGTCGCCGGAAAACCACCGGAAGTCGCCGGAAAACCGCCAGCAACTGCCGGAAAACCGCCGGAAAATCGGAATTTCTGGAATTCGCTGGAATTCACCGGATCTTCCGCGGGGCTCACCCGGTGGAGCCCGATCGAGCTTCGGACGCCGAGGAGCGCCGAATTCGAGCTCCGAGACGCGCGACGGAACCCTAACCGTCGCCGATTGCCGACGACGTGAGGTATAATTACCTCCGATTTGATTATTTAAAGTTGATGATGATTGTTAGCACAACATGCTAGGATTTATGATGTGATTGATAGTGAATGGAGGATAAGTGATGAAGTGATAAGTTACATGATGTGATTGATAGTTTATGGAGGTTAAGTGATTTAATGAAGTAAGTAAATTGAGCATGATAATTGTGTATGATGTAACTTAGGAAAAATACAATAAAATTGTCATGAATAGGATGAGTTAGAGTTATTTTCATATTTATGGTTATTTGATGATTGATTATTTTGTGTTTAATTGTGTTGAGTTTGATGCATCATTTAGTTAGCGGGCGTTAGTATTTAGTTTTGATGTGTAGGTACGGAATAGGAGCTCGCCGCCTAGGCGCGATGACACGCTTGGAGCTTCTACCAGGTCCGTTTAGGACTCGTCTCTGATTTACTCTTTCTATTGTATGTTTAATTTATTGCCTGCAGGACGGGTTAAGTGGCGTTTTATCGGATCCCACTTAACTCGGGCCATTTAACCGAACATTTTCCGGATTAATAACCCCTCGAGGATGAGATCCCTCGAGGATGATTTCGAAACCAAGATCCACCACAAGTTGCCTTCGGGCCTATTATATAAATCCCTACCCAGCCCTATATATATGTAGTTTTCGCGTTTTCAGTGAGACGAGAGATGGAGAAATCGACTGCACGTACCATGCAGAGGATGCCGTGACAGTCAAAGCGGGCTCTGGATTAGTGCCAGCGGACTGTTCCATTCCCGAGGGATCCTGACAACTCCGCGTTTGAGTTCCTCACACCCGGAGAACGTGGAGGTTTACGGGTACTGTTTAGTACAGCGCATGTCCGGACTTGTGGTTCAAAGGGTACTAAAGGCGACTGCCTGAGAGTACTCGGCCTTCGTGCTCAAGGCCAGGAGAAATATGGAGGTAAGGAGAGGGCTTAGGATAAAGTTTCACGAGAAGTACTGAAAAAGAAGTGCTGAGAGTAGCACAGTACCAGCAGCAGTAAGTTCGGGATGCTACCGGGTCTGCAGCCCAGTGGCTCCTCAGTAGTGCCCTTCAGAGTGTTCACGTGGAGTATACGTTGTTTTCTTTCATATGAGAGTTTGCTCTCATAGCCAGTTTGTTATAGATATTTTCTTTTCGGACCAGTAACGCTTGTTACTGACGTTTTTCTTATATATATGTAGGTGATAAGCACGAGATGGATGTGCCGGCCGGGACGGAGGAGCAATAAGGTCTTCTGCACACACACATTGGGTGATTGAATGTTTCATGTTTTGTTTATGATGTTATTTAATAAACATGCTATGATTAAATGTTTGAGGCATGATAATGATACGAAATGAAATGATCACAGTAGCGCAGCAAAAGTATGATGGGTTAGGACCCAAGTTCCAGAATGAGCTTATAGTATATCAGATTGTGTGTAATGGAATTGTTGATATATGCTTATATACTTGTATATATTATTTTGACAGGGTGGACCCTAATTGCACTTTTAGTGGAGACCCTGTCTGTTTTATTTCAGAATTTTGATCGTAACTGTATTGGTGTGTATTTTGAATTGCTTGTCATTCATGTAGTACCATGTTAGGATTTTGCGTATTTATTCATTCATGATGGATCGTATCTTCATCTTAAGACGCCGAGATTGGATCCACATGAGTTAGGTTCGGGTTAGCCGACCTAACCGGGGCCTGTAACATGCCGGTTCGGTTCACGAGCGTGAACCGGATTTGGGGTGTTACAAGTTAAGTAGCATCTTCTTGGATCCCACTTAACCGAGCCATTTAGTCAACCAATTTTTTTGATTAATAACCCACGAGGATGAGATCCTTCGAGTATGTTTTCAAAAATAAGATCCACCACAAGTTGCCCTCAGCCTTATTGTATAAATCCCTTCCCAGGCCTATATATAATTTTAGAGAGTTTTTAGTGAGATGAGAGATGGGAAAACTAACTCACACATACCATGAGTGGGTGCACGTGCTAGTTAAAGCGGGCTCTAAATTAGTGAGCGGGCTATTCCAATTCCGAGGCATCTTGACAACTGTCGTTTTGAATTCCTCACACCCGGAAAATGTGGAGGTTTACGAGTATTGTATAGTACAACACATGTTCGAACTTGTGGTTTAATGGGTACTAAAGGTGACTGCCTGATAGTACTTGATCTTCATAATTAAGGCCAGGAGAATTATTGAGGAATTGAGAGGGCTTAGGATATACTAGTAGTCCTGAGGGACCACATAATGAAATGAGAAAATACCAAGAGAGGCATCATCAGCAGTAGAGCAGTTAGTTCAGGATGCTACCGGGTCCATAGCCCAGTGGCTCCTTAGTAAGTGTCCTTTAGAGAGTTCACGAGAAGTATATGAATGTTTTTCGTTATATGAGAGTTTTCTCTTAAAGCCAATTTAATATTAGTTATATTTTTAGACTAGAAACACTCGTTACTAACGTGTTTTTATAATACATGTAGGTGATGATTATTAGTAAGATGAGCTAGTCTAGATGGAGGAACCGTGACGTCTCTTGCATACACATATGATATATGATGGCATGTTTAATATTTTGAGGATGATGTAATGAAATGCAATACATGATAATGTGGTGTGATATGATGTATGCTGTAGTAGAAAGATTAATAAATATGTTTAGACAATGAATAAGTAACACAAATAAGTCAAGACCCAAAATTGATGAGAAATGTGAATAGAATGCACAGGTGGGTCGAGATCCAAGCTTCAGAATGATTATACTATAGATTTGAAAGTTGTGTGAATGAAAATGTATGATATATATATATATACACACACACACAGATGTTGATTTGACAGGGTGGCCCATTATTGCACATTTAGGGGAGTCTGAGTCCATCTTGGTTGACAAGTTATCTATGTACTAACATGCTAGGGTTATTTTTCTACATTCATCTATGCAGAACAATTGACATCTTCCATCTTAAGACACTGAGAGTAGATCCACAATAGTTGGGCTCAGGTTAGCCAACCTAACCAAGATCAGGGACATTCCGGTTTGGTTCCCGAGCATGAACCAAATTTGGGGTGTTACAATTTTTGGTATTAGAGCAAAGTCTCGGTTGATTTAGTTGGAAGATATTTTCATACGTGATGTGTATGCAAAGATTGCTCCAAGTCTAGCTGGTAGGTATATATTTCTATCTTTGTTGTCTTTGATTTACATATTTCTCACCAATGGGTAGTGTGGCATTATTTCTAGGATTGGATCAGTGAGTAGGGGTAATCATGGTAAGAACTCAAAGTACTCGAAACAGGACTCCATTGCCTCCTTTGCCTAGGCAAGCTAGCCTTACTCATGCTCACAGTGAGGCAGTGTCTAGCCGATCCAAGCCGCACCGCCGCCAGGAAATCCTCAGTGAGCTAGGCTCAGTAAGCCGCCATAGACGGGAGCCATCATAGTGGAAGTCGTCGCAGCGTTAGAAGTCGTCAGACCGAAATAGACACTATGAGCTTCGTCTAGTATTGATTGACAATAGATTTGCCACTTTTGACGATGTGGTATGAGTTGCAAGCAACGCTGAGCTACTCAACCCCGTCGAGACTATGATCAGAGACAATAACACCCTCAACAATATCAATTGGTTCAGGGGACACAATAGAGATGTCAGATAGATGCTCCAACTATAATGAGAGCCATGGAGGGACAAGTTCAGGAGAACATGCACCCAACATGTCAAAACTGTGGATGCTGTCGTGGAGGAATATGTCGGGTAGGTACCGATGCATGCTTTAGATGTGGTCAACCAGGACATAGAGCAGTAAAATGTTTGACAGCTGAGCGCCAACAGCTAGCTCTGCACCGCCATAGCGACTAATTCTTCTAGCTACCCCATTGCAATAGCAAAGAGGCCAATATAACGAAGGATAGGGACAGAGAAACAGTGGTCAGTAGTCACCAAGACAGCAACAAAGGGGTCTGAATCAGAGTGGAATGATGGCTTCCATGACAGAAGTAGAACATACAGCTTTGGATCAAAGAGGAATACAGATAACACCACCAATGGACTTGTCCACTTCAGCACCACCATGGGCAGTGGGGATGGACACAACCACAATTCCTAAAGCACTGGAAAATATGGCAGACGTGACAGACATGCACACATTCCGCTTCAGATTTCAGATTTAGTGGATAGCTACGAGAGTAAAGCCTATATGATTTAAAATTTTGAGGACAAAATTTTTATGAGGGAAAGTTGTAAAACCTGTGACTCGAGTCAAAGTTTTATAGTCTGAACCAGTCAGTTAGACTATTATTTTTAGTCAAAACAATTTCAGAAAACACGTACCGAGCTGAGGTCGGTCTTGTGTTATGAACCAAAAGAGTCATGTGTGTCCAAGTATATGATTATAATGTCAGTAAGACAACAACAGAATGAGTTATTAGAATATAAGTTATTAGAATATATAAGAGTATGCTAGATTTTCTTTATTTATTTTAGTTAGATCATAGATTTATTTTTAAGCCGAATAATGCATTAGGACGCGTTACGGGCAGTTTGGGTGGGTTATTAGTTATAGAGCATGTCATTGTAATGTGTAATATATTTTATGGGATTTCCCCCGGAGTCGAGTTAAGTTTAATTACGAGACGACCACTCGTTTTTCTCCCCGACCACTCGTTTTTATCTCCAGCCACTCATTTTTAAGCCAAATAACGCATTAGGACGCGTTAAGGACAGTTTGGGTTGGTTATTAGTCATAAAGCATGTCATTATAATGTTGTGATGTGTATTATATTTTATGGGATTTCCCCCCACTTTTCTAGATTTTTTTAGTCATTACGAGTTAGTATTATTTTTCTCGAGTTGGACTCGAGTCAAGTTTAATTACAAGACGACCACTCGTTTTTCTCCACGACCACTCATTTTTATCTTCGACCTCTCGCTTTTCTCCCCGACCACTCATTTTCTTTCCTTGACACCTTATGAAATGACTCATCACATTCTTCCCAACCACTTGTTTCCCGCGCCCCCACCCCCGACACATATTTATTTCAAACCTCTGAGGCCTTACCCAACTCCCTTCTCCATTTTCTCCTTTCCCTCTCCCCGATGATCCTCACTCGAGCCGGCCACAACCTCGTCGTCATCGCCACATGATTGACGATAAGGTATATAATTTTATCTGATTTTATTTGATAATGAATTGTTTTATGATTTTATTGTGATGCAAATGGTGTGATTGTAAGTAGGTGTTCGTTTAAACTTAAATTCATGTTAAAGGATGATAATAGTGAATTAGAGTTTGAATTTAAATGCATGTAAATAGATGTTGTCTTGTATAGATTGATGAGGAGTGTACCATTCATGCATTATACTAGGCATTAGGATTTAGTCTTGTCGTAAGGATTGATGAGTGTAGCATTCACGAGAAGTATATGAATGTGTTTCTTCATATGAGAGTTTGCTCTAATAGCCAGTTTGATAATAGTTATATTTTTTTACCAATAACACTCATTACTAACATGTTTTTATAATATATGTAGGTGATGATTGTGAGTAGGATGAGCCAGCTTGGACAGAGGAGCAGTAACGTCTCTTGCATACACACATGTTAGATGATAGCATGTTTAATATTTTGAGGATGATGTAATAAAATGCAATACATGACGATGTGGTGTGATATGAAGTATGCTACAGTGGAAAGCTTGCTAATTGAATAAGTACAATAAGTAAGTCAAGACCCGGAATTGATGAGAAATGTGAATAGAATGAGCAAGTGGGTCGAGACCCAAGCTTCAAAATGATTATATAGCAGATTAGAAAGTTGTGTGAATGAAAATGCATAATATATATATATACATACAAGAATATTACTTGAATGAAAATGATAATATATATATATATACATACAAGAATATTACTATACGCTGCATCAAAATGCAGCGTATTGGCGGCGTTTCTGATTTGGACTGTTGGATCAAAATCCAACGGTCCAAATCTTTCCTCTCTTTTTTTCCCTCCCACGATTTCTCCTGCAGGCCGCGTTCTCCTCCCCACCCCCCTTGCCGGATTCAGCCGCCCCCGCCCTCGCCCCCCGGTCCAAATCTTTCCTCTCTTGACTCGATCCCGCGCAAGTGATGTCAGTAATGGTAATTTTGTAATAAAAGCTTAACTTGCTCCCTACTCGAGTTAATATTAAGAAATTATTTTTAAAAAATAAAATAAAATAATTTTACAATAAAACTTGACTCGCTCCCTACTCGAGTCAATATTATAAAATAAAATTTTAAAAAATATAAAAATAATTTCTTAATAAAAACTTGACTCGCTCCTGGCTCGATTCAATATAACAAAATAAATTTTTTAAAAATTTAAAAATAAAATACCATAAAATAAAAACATGACTCGAGTCGGAAACGAGATCGAGTCAAGTTTTTATTATAAAATAAATTTATTACAAAATTATTTTATATTTTTTGAAAATTTATTTAATAATATTAACTCGAGTCAGGATCGATCACATGCGAGAGCGAGTCAAGTTTTTTATTTTATTATATTTTATTTTTAAAATTTATTTTGTAAATTTGACTCGAGTCGTGAACGAGTCAAATTTTTATTACAAAATTGCCATCGCTCTTTCCTTCCCCGTGTGTTTTGTATAAGAATATTAACTACAATCGAGACCGAGTCAATTTTTTTAATTTAATATTATAAGAATATTAACTACAATCTTCGGGGGCCAGGGGCGACCGGCTGGGGCGGGGGCAGCGGCGAGGCAGGGCAGGGGAGGCCGGCTGGGGCAGGGCCAACGGCGGGGCGGGGGCAGGGGCTGCGGGTCAGGACTCACACATGATCGAGTCCCACACATGATCGAGTCAGGTTTTTATTACAAAATTATTTTATATTTTTTAAATTTATTTCATATTATTGACTCGATCCCGACTCGAGTCAAGTTTTTATTACTGAAATTATTTTTTAAAAAATTTATTCAATAATATTAATTTGACTCCAGTCGAGATCGAGTCAAATTTTTTTTTATGAAATTATTTTATTTTCTTACATTTATTTTGTAATATTAACTCGAGTTCGATTGAGTAAAATTTTTATTATCAAAATACTCTCCCCTGTTTCTTCCTCATTTGTTTTGGCACGCCACCCCCCTGTCGGCGACCTTGCCGCCGCCAGCCCGCTAGCCAACAATGTCGCCGCCTCGGGGCTGGATGGGCCTGCTGGGAAATGTGCGGCGCTGGTCTCGTGTGGGACCAAATAAAGTTTTTATTACAAAAATTATTTTATTTTTTTAAATTTATTTCGTAATATTGACTCGATCTCGTGCGAGATCGAATCAAGTTTTTATTATAAACAATTTTTATTTTTTAAATTTATTTCGTAATATTAACTCGAGTCTCGGACCGAGTAAAGTTTTTATTACGATTTTACCCTCCCATGTTCCCCCGCCTCTCTTGCCGCACCACTCCACCGCCGGCGACGTCGCCGCCGGCCACCCGCGGGGGGGGGTGAGGATATGGGGGAATGGTGAGGGTGGGGCGGCAGCTGCGAGCGGGGGCAGGGGCAGGGGCGGCGCAGTGACGGGGTGAGGGCATGGGGCTGGCCAGCCGTGGGCGGGGGCAGGGGCAGGGGCGGGGCGGGGGCGGCCGGCGTGGGCAGGGGCCGGGGGCGGCCGGCGTGGGCGGGGGCCGGGGCTGGCCTGCGTGGGCGGGGGAAGGGGCGGGGGCAGGGGCAGCGGCCCGGCGGGGGGCAAGAGCGGGGTAGGAGCGGCCGGCGGGACAGGGGCATGGGGCGGTCGACGGGACCGGGAGCATAGGGCAGCACAACAAATCCGAGCCGTTGGATGAAAATCCAACGGCCCAGAAATGTTTTTTTTAACAGTTCCCTCCTCCTCCCCTGTTCACGCTGCCCCTCGGCGCCGCCCCGGCCACCCGCCCCGTCCCACACCCTTAGTGCCGCTCTCGCCCCCACCAACAGTCGCGGTGGCAGGGGTGGCGCGCCACCCGCGTTGCTCCCCACCCACGCGAGCCACGCGCCCTCACGCCGGTTTTCGCCGCCCACTCGGCCGCGCCCTGCCCCGGCCCCGCCCTGCCCCCAGCCCCGCCACTCCCCCAGCCAACCCCCCGGCCCCCCGGCTCGTAGCCGTCCCCCACCGCCCCCGCAAGGAGCCGCGGCGGTCCCCCCTCCCCGCGTTGCTCCTCCCGCTCACGGCCGCCCGCGACCGGCCGCCCCTGCCTGGCCGGTGCCGCGCGTTTCCCAGCAGGCCCATCCACCCCGAGGCGGCGACATTGTTGGCCAGCGGCGGCCGGCAGCAAGGTCGCCGGCAGGGGGCGGCGCACCAAAACAGAGGGAAGAAAGCAGGGGAGGGTATTTTGGTAATAAAAACTTTACTCGATCGCACTCGAGTTAATATTACAAAATAAATTAAAAAAATAAAATATTTTCATAATAAAAACTTAACTCGATCCCGACTTAAGTTAATATTACAAAAAAAATTTAATAAAATAATTTCGTAATAAAAACTTTATTCAGTCCTGACTCGAGTTAAAATAATTTATTATGGAATTATTTTATTTTTTAAATTTATTTTGTAATAAATTTATTTTGTATTAAAAACTTGATTCGAGTCAAGGCCGAGTCAAGTTTTTATTACGGAATTAAAATAATTTTTTAAAAATTTAAATAAAATAATTTCGTAATAAATACTTTACTTGATCCTGACTCGAGTCAATAGTATGAAATAAATTTTTTAAAAATAAATTAATTTATTAATAAAAACTTTGACTCGATATAATATTAGGAAATTATTTTTTTAAAAAATATTTCATACTATTGACTCAAGTCGAGATTGAATCAAGTTTTTATTAATAAATTATTTTATTTTTTAAAAAAATTATCTCGTACTATTGACGTTCCCGCCCGCCCCGTTGTTTTGGTGCTGCACATGATATCGTTGCGCGGTTGTGGCGAAATGAGCGGAGAGGGGTCAGGGGCGGCAGGAAGCGAGGCAGGGGGCCTGAGTCGGTGGAAGGGAGGGGCCTGAGCCGGTGGAGGGCAGGGGCAGCGGGTGTGGGGGGACAGGGGGCAGGGTGTGGGTGGCGGCAGGGAGGCGGTCAGCAGGCATCGGCGGTGAGCGATTCAGCAATACATGCA
>JAURVB010008478.1:0-11036 GCA_033002965.1 Piper betle | reverse complement strand
CTGGTTACGATCTTAGGAAATTTTGTGTTTGCCTACGTCGATTGTGATTGTCTCCCTTTATGGGTTCCACCTTAACCAATTGTGGTTTGTCTCATTCATGAATTCTACCCGCTGATTTAAGTGTTAGATTGTGGTTGTTTTAGGGTCCCCGATATGTGAAAGGAAGTTATTGGGTTTATCCTACTTCGATCGTAGGAGAGTGTTGAAAATTTGTATACAGGCTAATGGAAAAACCTTATTCTCTAAGCTAATTTTTGGATTAAGAAAGACTCGTGACATTTATTACAAGTCCCTTTTGGGGCCCCTAAGGGCCTAAAAGTGCGACCTCGATTGATTTAGGGTATGAATTTTTTCTGACCCCATCTCAGGGTATCCAATTACATATATATATATATATATATATATATATATATATATAAAAAAGAAACCCTTCTTATTTATAAAGAATAAGAAAATTCCTGTAACTGCAATTCTTTAATCATGACCCTCTAATTCTTCTATAGTTCCTAATTTCTTTGTATACCCTCTTTATCTTCTCTTTTAATATTTCATCTTCCTATCGGCTCATTACTGAGAGTCTTTTTCCCTTCTCAAAGACAAAATATAATAATTTATCCACAGATCATACATTACAGACCATAAACTCTTCTTTAGATCTCGAAAAAAAATGTAATATTTGTGGACTAAAGTTTTTTCCTATTGTTCATAAATGAATAGCCATCTTGTATGCTTTTGTGAGGGCTAATGGGCAAAGAAAGGAACACTTTTGAAATGATTCTTTAATTAATAACGATTGTATGCTTACGATAAGCATCTGCTGTATAGCCATTGTGATTTGCTTGGTCACGGCTATTGTGTTTAATCAGTGGAGGCTATCGATAATTTCTTCATATATATATATACAAAATCTTAGTGGTTGGTTGTGTTCAGAAAATCCAAATTAAAGGTGAGATTTGTATTGTAAAAAAATTATCATTCGTCGCCATGAAAGGAAGCTGGGAGAAAGAGAAATAAGAGGTGAAGAATGTTGTTGTTTTTTTCAAAGTAAAAGAGGTTAAATAGAGAATGTATCCTATCTCTCTATCTTTATATATATATATATATATATATATATATATATATATATACACACACACATACATATATATATATATATATATATATATATATATACACACACACATATATATATATATATATTAATTGTGGGTGTTTTAAACTATCTGTACATGACTCAGGCGGAAACTAAGTCTGTCAGACTCTGTTCAGTGAACAGTGCCAAAATTAATGTTTGTCGAAAATTAAATCCCTGTAAGGATAAAATTTTCTGTTTTGTTAACTGTATTATCCCTCCAATCAGGAGTGGTCGTCAGGTCAAGACGCCACCAATCGTCCCCGATTGTGTATAAAACAGCTATTAGTGTTTTTAAATGTTATAAATTTAGTTGTTCTAAATCCATTCCAACGAAGGACTAAGGTACAATTCTGGGCCTAGCCCGAGTCGCATCCAACCTGAATGGATTGTAGTCAACTAAATGTTATTAATTTGTTTTAATTGTGGAAAAGGCTGTGTAAATGCTGTGAATGTTACACTAAAAAGTGAAAACAAACTGGAGGGTTGAAGAAGAGAAGTTCGCAAAAGCCGGAAGTGTGATGCAAGAAAAGCAAATTCCCTTTCCTCTTTCCATTGGCGAAGTCATAGTCCCCAACAGATAATATTCTTTCAGGTCCAAAGAATAGAGAGCGAGGAAATTATCTAGTAAAATCAAGTAAAAGAGAGGTACCTGAGAGCCTGTTATTGCCTGTGGATCTTCTTGCGGATTCGCCTTGTTGGTCTTCAACTCATCCAACGGGATCTTCTGTCCAATGGTTGCCCTATCACGGCCACCTGCCTACACGGGACTTACACCGGGACTCCCAGGCCTGTTGTTGAAGAAGAAGGCGCTGAAGCACTTGATCCGGTCTTGATATCTTCGGCTCTTCAGGGGTACCTACTCTTGAACTTCAAAGTACTAGATAATTCCTCCGACCTCTATTGTTTAGAGAAGAAGGAAATCATCTGAAAAGGGACCAGAGGACTTGCCTCCGGAAATCGGAAAGAGAGAGAGGTTCTCACTCACACATATTGCAACTGAAACTTCAATTTATTTCTTCGTCTGTGTTTACAACTGAAGGGGGACAACCCTTATATAGACTCAAAGGGAGAAGCCGGGTCTTAACATTGCCCGCTTACCCATATTCCTTACATAAAGAAAGAAAAGAAAAAGGATCGCTTAAGAGTTAAGCGTTCCATACAGACTCGACACGTAAAAAGAAAAACAAGTGGAGAAGTCACCGACGATGACCAGTTAGTGAGGTGGACCACGTGGGTCGCTTAAAAACCACACAACTAAGACATCATCTTCGGATTCCAATCCACTGACTCAATGACTCACACAAAACGACACAAACTATTTACAAGTGGGTCAAATAGTGACCTTACATAATGTAGAGAAGGTGGATAGATGGGCCTACCACGCCTCCATTAGTCTGTCTGTGCCAAATTTATTGTCGGAGTCTGAGTGCTGTCTTTGTCGTCTTTGCTGTCCTTGTCGGAATGAGTTGGTGTTGTGTCACGCGAAGCATCGTTGTAAGTTGTGAGTGAGGCAAACATCTCGATGAGTTTGAGATTCTTTGACTCGGTGAAAGGCTGGATGTATGGGCCGAAATCTTTGGCCCAGAAGAACCTGTATGTTGGGCCTGTTAGCATCAAGGTGAAATTCTCCAACACCTTGGATGTCCAACAGTAATTGTAGCTTTGTGTATGGGCTCTGGCTAGCTCAAATTGCTTGTGAAGAGAAGCCCATGTGTTTGTGGGCAGAACTTCCCAATCAGGCTCAAGGTCCACTTGGTCCAACTCGGGGAGTTCGTCGCTGTAACTTAATCCAAGTGCAATGAAACAGTTGGATTCTTCAATAAGAGTGTTGTTCTTGAACAGAGGAGGAGAGGACTCGATCTTTAGGCGGAGTCTTCTTCCCTTTCTGAACAAGGCTGTTTCACAGATATCCTGGATGTAATGTGGAAGCTTTTTGATACCTTCTTCATTTTGAAAAAGTACCTCAGCCAGTAATCCTGTTTGTAGTATAGCTTCAATTGTAACTTGTACGTCCCTGTAGTTTTGTACTGGAAATTCTTCTGCTGATATGTAGGCCTTTCTTAAGCTGTAGATGATCTGGCATCTGCAAGCGTAAGTCTGGTTGCATGTTGTGTATGGAGCCTTGCATGGTCTCCTAATATCATACTCTGTGTCATACTTGACTCTAAGGCAAGTATCAAGCTGTGGGGAGTATTTTCCTTGTTGTGCTCTTTTCAAAAATTCAAATATGCATTCGACTTGTGAGCGAAGCTTGTCTTGGCTGTTGAGAGGAGTTGTGATTACTTGTGCATAGGAAGTGTCTTCATTAACTGGGCTGCTGACTAATAATGGGCTTCTGTAATAAGACGGCCCACAAGTAGCAGCTACCTCTTCAGCGGCTTGTTCGACATTGTAGTATCCTCGGAAGGAGGCTTTTGTTGCACCTATGGCTTGTTGTAATTCTGGATATGTTTTGTAAAGCCCATATTTGGGTCCAGTGAAAAGGGCATAGCAACAGAAATTCTTACCCTTAGGCTTTTCTTGTATTTTACCAAAGTAAAAGATTAAGGCACTAATGACCATAATCTTTTCAGTGGTGTTTGTGCTGTTGATGTTCCAAATGTTGTCGATTATGCATCGTTGTGAATCATCAAGGCGCAAACAGTCCTTGCTGATGTATTGTCTGTGGGTATTCTCGTAAGATACCAATTGTGTTTGTCCGAAGGAGAGGATGTTCCGAGAAACACCTTTCCCTTTTGTCATGTGTGGTCGGAGACTAAGCTCCATGTTATTGTCGCCCTTGTTTTTGTAATCCCAAGTTGCCTTGGGGGGCATTTTTGTCTGAAATGTGAACAGAAATAAATTAGTTCGATTTTTAAGGAATCGGTAACCCTGAATTTTTAGAAGATTTCAAACTTCTGTAGTGTTCGATTTTAAGGAATCGAGAACCCTGAATTTTAAAGCTTTCAAACTTTTGTACGATTTTAAGGAATCGTGAACCCTGAATTTTGTAGAAGTTTTCAAACTTCATGTTGGCATAGAAGCCTGGATAAAATATCCGCTGTTTTATTGTTACTTCCTTTTATATGTTCCCACTGGATATTTGTTCCTCTAGTAAGGAGGTAATTTTGGAATTTAAGCCACCGTTTGGCATTTAATCCCTTTGTTTTTCCTTTTATTTGTTGTGAGAACTTTACTATGGCTTCACAATCTGTTCTGATGGTAAACTCTTTCTTTCCTGTTAGAAAGAGTTCAAATGTTTCTAAGGCGTACATTACTGCCAAAATTTCAAAATCTAAACTTGTCATGTAGCCAGTCTGTTCTCTGTATTTTCCACTGCCATATCGGCAAATGTATTCTTCTGTCTTAGGAGTGTACTTATGTGCTTTCTTTAACAGTATAGCACCCCATCCTTGATCACAACCATCACATTCGATGATGAGATAATCAGTGTCAAGGGGTAAATGTAATTTAGGCAAGGTTCTAACTAGAGCCTTAATTTTCTTGACAAGTTTTATGTCTTCAGAGTTAAAGAAGTTTAACCCTGTTAAATTTGTTTTATTGTACAAAGGTCCTGTGTATTTTCCAAGATCTTTGATAAAATTCCTAGCATAGTTAAGTATGCCAAGGAAACTTCTCAGTTGTTTTGCGTCTTCCATTTTGTCTGGAAAATCAAGGATTTTTGACGCAATATGTGGTTGAAGTTGTATTGTTCCTTGTCCTAATTCTGTTCCTAGGAAGGAGATATGGGTTTTATTTATTTCCATTTTCTTTTTGGAAATAATTAACCCGTGTTGTTCGAACAAGGCTAGCACAGTGTATAGGTGTGCATAGTGTTGCTCTTGTGTCTTGGAAAAGATGAGAACGTCATCAATGTAAACACATGTAAACTCTGTGTAATGTTTAAATACTGAGTCCATTTTCCTCTGGAATACCTGAGGAGCTGTTTTTAGTCCGAAAGGCATAACAAGCCATTCGTAATGTCCATTGGGGCATGAGAATGCCGTCCATTGTATAGATTCAGGGTGCATTTTTATCTGCCAAAATCCTGACTTTAAGTCGAATTTTGAGTAGTATCTGGATGCCTGTATTCTATTTATAAGTTGTTCTTTGTCGGGAATTTTGTATCCATCTTCCCTGGTATTGTCATTTAGTCTTTTGTAATTAAAGACCATTCTAGACTGTCCACGTTTTTGTTCCGAGCCTTTATTTACAATGAAGGCTGGACTTCTGTGTGGGCTTGTGGATTTTCTAATCAGTCCTAGGCCCATGAGCTGTTTGATATGCATATCGCACTCCTGTTGCTCCCAATTTGTATATTTCATGTCTTGGGCCTTAATTGTTAAGTCTGGGTTTATAATTTCTAATTTGCAATAGATATTATTTCTATCCCAGTATTGTGTAGGATTTTCTCCTATTATGGAGATGTGTTGTAGCCGTTTTAGGAAATCGTCTATATTTTGTGAATTGTACATGCATCTGAACAAATTTGATGGGCTGACGAGGTCCATGCAAACTTCTTCAAATTGGTCTGTATTGTAGTCTGAAAAATGCATAGAGCATTTATCAGGGCTTGAATCTTCACTTATTATATTCATGTGGCATTTGCAGTCCGAAGTGGGCTGTATGTGGGTGTAAGGATTTTCTGTTTTTCCTGAGATACCATCAGTTTCATCAGGAAATAGGGGTTGGTCGTCTTGTCCTACTTGTATTCGAATTTTCTTCGAGGGTGTGCGTTTGTTGGTTATAGAGTCAGCACGCTGTGCTCGTAACTCTGATAAAATTTTTGGGTTTGTAATATCTTCAGATATTACTGGGCTTACTGTGGTGTTATGGGCCAGGATAAAATAGTCTTGGGTGATGAAACAGGATCTTTCATCATGAACCAAATAGTTTTGGCCCAATATCATGTCTATGTGTTGTGTAGACAAGTCATGTAACCACATCCTCTTGAGGGTAAGAGGAGTACCATATTGGTTACAGTTATTCAAAAGCTGTATTTTTGTGTTTTTGATATAGTATTCGTTCGGAGCCTTTGTTCCGTCGAATTGTGTTGCCAATACGGGAGAGGTTGGCTTGTGCTTTTCAACGTGTGAAAACATTTTGTTGTACATTTGAGTACTTATGTAGGAGCTGGTTGACCCTGTGTCAATAAAAGCGTTTAAGCTAGTACTAACACCTCCCAGTGTTATCTTAACCCATACTTGAGTTTCAACTGTATTGTGGTTACAAGGAGATTTTCCTTGTATTAAACCCATTTTTGTTTGGGATGAGGATTCTGGTTCCTCCAAGAATTGTTCTGTGTCAGATAAAATCTGATCAGAGGATTTATCCTGTTGTTTCTCAAGTAGTTCAATCCTTATTTCTAAGGTATTTAATCTTGTTTCCAAATTTCTAATTCTAGAAATTTGTAGGTTTTGTTGTTGTGAATTTCCTATTGGAGTATCTTTTACTTCAATAGTAATTCCAAACTGTGTTTTGATGCAAACAATGCAAATTTCATGTTGGCATTGACTGCATTTTGCTCTTCTGTTTAGGTCCGGTAAGTATCCGCACCATGAGCAGGGCTTTGTTTTATTTCCAGTCCCATGTAGCCAATGATGATTCTTACAATCTGTTTTTATTTCTGTTTTGGCTAAGGTAAACATCATGTTGGTTTCCATTAGATATTCAATTTCATCTAATGATCCCATAATGTTTTGTGCTGGATTTTCCGATAATCCATATTTCTCAGTGAAGTTGTAATCGTTGTTATAACTGTTGAGATTGTTTATGAGACTGTAGTCTACTTCATTGTTTTCAGTTTCGTTGATTCCGATAATTTCTTCTAGGGAATAGATAGAAGAAGTGTCGGAAACATCCGAACTGATTTCTATTAGGTCCATGTTGGTGTTGTTAACAACCATGGCCCTTTTATCATACATGTTTTGCCTCTTCGGACAGTGAGATGATAAATGTCCGGGTTCATTACAGGCATAGCATGTAAGTGTTTTTGTATAAGCCTTTGTGGGCTTATATTTTCTGACATGTTTGTCTTTATTAAGAGTGGGCTTCCTAGCCTTGGACTTCTTAATATAGTATGTCTTTGTGGGCTTCCTTTTTGGTTTAGCCTTCAGTCTATATGGTTTTCTGACATTACTGTCGTTACCATATTGTTGTGGTGTGTATATAACACTGCAGAAACCTGTTGAAGAGTTTTTCAACATTTTCTGTGTGGCTATATACGTGCATTTGTCTTTCAACACTTTAATTATATGTTGAATCCTAATTCCTATGTTGTCATAAATGGGTGGAATCTGATGTTCCTTCCATTTATTGTGTATCTCCTTTCCGAGATCTCCTGGAAGTTTGGCAAATAACCTTTCTCCTAGGTCAGGAGAGCAATAATTGCCACTGATTGATGAAAGTGTTAGGAAATCTATCAAGAATTTCTTAACGAACTTCCAATCAAAGAGCTGAATTTGTTCAAGGTCTCTCATGGCTTCAATTTGTTTGTTTATTAAACCTGTGTTTGCATCGTTGGCAGTAAAAATTCGATGTATAAGGAAACACCAATTTTTAATGCTAACGCCTTGTTGTGCTATTCTTAGGACTTCTTCAGGATATTTTACCTTGAAGGATTCCCAAGCACCTCTAGCTACTTCTCCTAAATAGGATTCAGCTATGTTGATCATCTGTTGCCCATCTCTGACATCAGACTCATATTTGTTTGCAAAGTCCCGGTCAACATTGGCCGTCCATTGCGTAATGTAGTTGTCAAAGGTCTGAATATCAGCCTCGGTAATGTTGAGAATGACCTTTTCGCTGGGGAAGTAATAAGGTTCATTCGGTTGTCTTTTTCCTCGAGTTTTTACCAGTCTGTTATCATTCGTGTACAAAGGTATGGGTATCCTTGGGGGATATCCATCGTTGAAGTTGAATGATTCAGGTGGCATGTGAACTCTGGGATTGATGAGGAAGCGGCAGACGCTTCGGGATTCATCAAAATCTGTTGATTTTCGGTTATTTCAGAAATTTCTGTAACCGAGATAGTTTCTTTGTTTTTATAGGCTATAATATGGCCTAAAATGTTCCTTTGAATTGTATAGCCTTTGGGCTCTTTACCGTGTTCAATGTCTTGTTCATAATGGGCCTGAAGCTCATTATCAGTAAAGTATTGGGCTATGTCACGGTCCATGTAGACATAATCCATGTTTCTGTTATCTGAAACTTCGCTCATTTTTATCTCTAGAATAGTGTTCACTATGTCTAGGAGGTTCCAGTTCAGATTTTATGGATTCTGTTTCATCATCAGAAACAGTTTCCCTTGTGTATTCTGAGAATCTAACATGGATAGTATTATCAGGTTCTATGAACATGTGATGTTGCGTAGGGACACTGATCTCAGAAGGAGGTCTGAGACTGAAAGTCCATTCGGTGTTTTCAAAGGCTGGGTTCATGGATTGTGGTTGTAGAAAACTCACTCCATGAGAAGACAATGAATCTACAATGTTGTTTATATTAACTTTGTATTTGTGATTCATGTTGTTTGATGTTCTTCCCATGAAAACAATATCAAGTTGGATATTATTCCCTGAGAAGCTGTCATATCCTTGTGTTTTAACAAGTATCTTAATATACTTGCTAAAATCTTTGATCAACATGGAAAAATTGGGACTTATGTAAACAATTCCCATGTTGTTGTTCATGTCGCATTCTATTAATCCGATAATAGCCTGCTTAGGATTTGGAAATCTGTCATCATAGAGGATCAGGAAGACTCTTCCTCCGTTCTGTTTTCTTGTTAGGCCTCTAATGCCTATTACAATCATACCAAGATGAATGTAATTGTGTTGTCTTTGTAACAACTGATTTACAGAAGTTGGACTTATCAAGGTAAGTCTCTCTTCTCTACCAGAGGGTAAATGAAGAGCTTCTGTTCTCTGATGCCTGTAAATAGAGTTACTGCTAAAAACTCTATTTGTTCTGTAGAGAATTGTAGGATTTAAATTGTTTAATTGTCTGTTTGAAAATAACTCAAGATTATTTTCGACATCTATAATGTCTTCGAGTTCTTGAGAAGCTGTATTATTTGAGGAACTACCTCTTCTCAAAAATCTGTCTAGCCAGCTGCTAGACGGTTGTTCAGTTCTTAGGGTCCTGGATGGACCTAAGGCTGTTTGTAAGGTTCGGGACAAATTGTTCATTTTATTCAATTATAGTCCCTTTTCCTTCAAAACCTGGGATTTTGTTTCCAAAGTAAAGAATTTTCTTCACTTTAGGAGGTTCCTCGAGTTTCTTTCCTAATGAAAGATTCTCAAGATTCTTTGTAATGTTGTCCAAGGTTTCATTGATTTTAGCATTTGATTGAAGTCTTTCAATCTGTATGCTTAAAGCTTGAACCTTGTAATGTAAATCTGTTAACATTGCAATAATTACATTATTTTGTTGACAATTAAAAACTGTTTGTCTGGCTGCTGCATCCGGAGGGATGATGTAGCCATTATTGTGTTTTTCTGTAGCCATACTCTGAGTATAGTCTACAGCGTCTTGGTAGAATTTGTTTTGGAAGCGGATTTCGTCCGTCATCTTCTACCAATTCTTTGATTCTAAAATTAACTCCTGGATGCGAGTTATTTCTGAATCAAAATGTTTCTTGTTAAGCTCTACTTGAGCTTTTAATTGTTCTAAGAGAAGTCGAGACTGTGTCTCTGTTTCTCTTGGCTTGTTAGACTCAATTAAATTGCTGAGTCTTATAATGTCAAGCTTTAAGGGTAGATCTGTAAGATTTAACCCTCTAAAGAGCTTGTCGAGTTTGTTTTGAGTAACTTTTAGGTACTCAATATTTTCTGTCAATTGTTTAATTAGCTTATTCTTCTCTCCGATAGAATTAGCTATTGTAGTGTTTATGTTGTGGTATCTCTTGTTATAATATTCGAGAGATCTTGCTAGGTTTAATAGCAAGTCCACAACTGTGTTTTGTTGTGCGTCTGATCCATGCAGAGAATGACTATGCTTTGGATCATATGCCCAACAGTTAAGTGTGAAGTCCTCATACTTGATGGACTTTTGTCTGGGAGTGAGTTCCAGATTTAGATATTCTAAATTGTGAGAACTCATTTTTGTCTATTGTAGAATTGGCGTTGCCTATTTTTTAAGGCGATCCAATTGTACATGGAAATTTTCAGGTTTTTACCTGTAATTTCTCTGAAAATTGTTTGTTTTGTTAAGTTAAAATTTTCCTGTGGTTTACTCATATTTATTTTTCTTAATATGATATTCTTCCAGGCATAGCCTGTAAAATAACCATCTTAAGTCTAAAGATTGTTTAATTATTCTTATTTTTCCAATTTCTCTATCTTTATTTTGTAAAAATAAAGATCTTGTCTTGTTTAATTGATCCTTAGATCGTTGTGGCTCTGATACCATTTTGCGATGACAACTTAATTTCGGATGTTTTAAACTATCTGTACATGACTCAGGCGGAAACTAAGTCTGTCAGACTCTGTTCAGTGAACAGTGCCAAAATTAATGTTTGTCGAAAATTAAATCCCTGTAAAGATAAAAATCATAGTTTGCAAAATCGGCGGAGTGGATTGGGCGGCGGTGGCAGCGATCGGCAATGACGCTAGCGAGGCTGAAAGAAGGGGCAGCAAGTTAGAAAGAAATAATCGGGGGGGGAAAAAATAATCGGTGTCATTTTTATAATTAAAAGTTTGCTCGACTCTAATCTGAGTAAAAAATAATAATTAATTTTAAATAATTCAAAAAAATCTAAAAAATAAAAAATATCATAAAATATAATTCATATCATAATATCAAAATGACATATTTTATAATTAATAACCTACCAATTTTGACCGGTTCAAGTGAATCGATTCTTATCCAATTTTTGATAAATCAGTCTGATTTAATAACTTCCTTCAATCCGATTCAATGTTTG
>JAURVB010008477.1:0-27802 GCA_033002965.1 Piper betle | reverse complement strand
AGACAGTTAACTCTGTTAGTGTTTTCGTATTCGTAAGAGGATTCATTATTGATTAGTGCTTTCAGAACTTGGGCGGCCCAGATGTGCTTCTCCTTTTGCAATTTAATTCTTTGAAATCTTCCGAATTCTGTAAATTTATGGAAGTTGTTAGTTTTTTCTACCATTGGAGTCATTTTTCTAAGCGTGATTAATTAATTCCAACTCATATTTTAATGTATGCATGGAATCATACATTTTATATAGATAAACAGTTCAATATATAGACAGACAAACATATAGATAGATTGAGGGGGAGAAAGTCTGAATTTTCTCTGATGCATTTACTTGCACCTATGAAATACCTTACATGGCTTTAGTTTATCATTCTAAAATGTATGAATTTCTCATCAAATATCAATAATGTTCAACCTCTTAAACTAACTAAAGAAAATAATCCTAGACCGTAAACGAGAGATGTTCAACATATAAGGTTGCGAATACTGATGAATAAGGGAATAAGAAAGTTGTTCTATTCTAGTTCCATGCATGATCAGAATTCACAGTTGCAATGACATCTCTAATAATTGTTAAATTCTAATTTATGAAAGGCAAATTAGGCTATTTTGGAAATAATAAGACAAGAAACTTACCAAGCCCCAGTGGAATCATATCTATCTGCAAAAGATGTTTGATGATGTACACAAGTGACGTATAATTTGGGAGGTAGTACCTGCTGATTCCACCTTATAATCGAAAATCAAATGTTAAGTTAAAAATCACAAAAATGAGAACACCATATTTTCAAGTCCAAAAATGACATAATTTTTTGTTTTTCAAGTGAACTAGGACTTGTCACATTTTTCTATTCACATTTGTGTTTCCTTTGTCAGGTTTAGTTTAAAGTTTTATTTTGAGATAAAAGTTTTCAATAGTAGGATTGATTTGAGCAACTAATATCTATGCACAATTTGTTTCGGGCGTTTGTTTAAATATTTTAAATTGATGTATTTGTAACTTAATCTTAATCTAAAATACTAACTCGATTTTTATTGTGTTTTTTACCTTCCTGATTTTGAGGTGTTTTAGGAACTTATTCCTGATGTTGTATGTCATGTTCTACTCACCTTGGCTGTAACGACCCGACCAAAATTGTAACATAATGAGCCTAATGCACTTCTTTAAAAGTGGTTAACTAAGTTCAAGATTTATATTCCATTCTCACTTATAAAGTAGGTATTAGATGTGTAATTAAATTAAGGGATCTCACAATCTACCCACCGTAGGAAATTTTATCCTCGAAATTCCTACACTTGGCTCGTGACCGGCAGCCTAGCTAACGTCCCTAATCTAAACCACTATTTAACATGGAACCAGGTTGTTCTGATACCATTTGTTACGACCCAGCTCAAAGTGCAACATAATGAGCATTAAGTCATTTCTTTAATTAGTTAACAAAGTTAAAGATCTATAGTTTATTTCTACTTATAAATAGGATTTTAGCGCATTAGGTATTAGATGTGGGACTAAGTTGAGGGATGTCACATTGGCTGTAGCTTATGAGCTATCAAGAAAACTTACCACTTGGTGTCATTAAGTTTTAGTAATTACATTTATCCTATGGAGTATTTCAAGCCACTTGAAACATAATCAGTGATAAGAATATAGACATGCTAACATTTGTATAGTCTTCCCGATCTGTATGATTTATTTCTATTGGTTTTTTTATAAGTAACAATCATTGACCAAGCTTGTGTTGTGCTTTAGTCAGTATGTTGCAAGTTCAAACTGTAAGCAGATCTATTTGTTTAATATTTGTGTAATATATCTAGATTGTCCCCGTAAGTTAGGTTTAAAGGTGTAAAAACGAAAAATTTAAGCAAAAACAAACTTTTAGATGTGATCATAAGACCACCAGGAAAGTATAACTATGGTACGTCTCTCGGGTATAGTTTTTTTGTTTTTACTTATTATTATTTCAACACTAGGTAATAACTGGGGTAATTGTGAAGGTGTTAAAAGCTTTATGAAAATGGGTTGACTAGATTCAGTTTACAAAAGTACACACAAGTAGCTAAAAAATCATATAGTGGAATAGAGATGAAGAGAAATGTAAAATTAGCAAAACAATAGGCCTAAATAAAGTTAGAATGTCATTACTTTATATGCTTATAGTTTGTAATATCTTAAGATAATAATGTATAATTTACTTGGGAAGTCTTCTGAAGTTCAGTCAAACCAAAGAATCAGCCTTACATAGAGCTTTGAAAAGAAAAAGAAACATACTTTTTTATGTATAGGCAACTTTTTACCTTAGAATCTATATGGATTGACTGAGTTTGATGTGTTGGACCTGTAATAATAAAAATTGAAATGAACAAGTTCTAAACCATCCTAATATGGGAATTGGAAACTCTTTCCAATTTGAAATTCATGCAAATGTAATTAACTAACTACAAAGAATTTCCTTTTGTAGGGTATTTTACGTGCGGACTTTCACTCTCCATCTATACTCAAGAATGTCAAGATTATCTCAGAGAGAATATAAATATAAATATATATATATATATATATATATATATATATATATATATATATATTGTAATTGCAATTGCAACAATAGAAATGATGAAAATAAAACAAATTCTAAAATTTTTATCATCCCATGACCTCAAGATGATCCACAATGAAGTAGGTTAGTCACATAGTTGAGAGTAATAAAATAGGGAGAAGGTGTAATAATACCGTCAATCTTAAAGTTTTCTAAGGTTTATATAAATTGCATTATGGAATCAAATAGAGTTTTGTACTTAATGTGGTGTCATCCGTGAAGCTTCCTCAAAAACTGTAAGGTCAAGCCGATTAAGATTGTGTTCTTCGAGTTAAATTGGAGCTTTAAAACTATAAACTATCCTAAGCATTTGACATATATATAAATCATGAAGGTAGATTAACTTTTGGTTTTCTTACCACCCATGCCAAGCTCTTGTAGCACCAATTTTACCCGTGTGCACAAAAGATGAAAGTTAGTCATAGTACCAATCTCTTTTAAGGTCTTATAGCCATGACAACATCACCTTGCAGCTTGTATTAGTTATGAACTTCAACTACAAAAGATCCTAGAATGAATACCCCTTATTATAGTTAGACCTTATCTCATACTTTGTAACGACCCATCCGTTCCGAGCCACGCGCTAAGTGTTATTATATAAAAGTAAATATTTCATAAAGTAATTTTCTATTAATTTTTAAGATTTTTAATTAATCCACCACAATAAATTTAATATATAAATGCTCAGAATAATATAAGTCCTAGGAACCGAACCAAAATCTCCACTGCCATGCAAACAATCTCGAGAAAAGAATAGTCCAACCATAGAGTCCTCCAGCTGTCCCAACTCTATCCATCCTTCTATGCTCATACCTGCAGAAGTAATTCCACGTTAGTGATAAAAACACTAAGTCGTATAATTACAAGAAACAATTAATATTTTCCCCACAACATCTGAATTACGTCTTTTAGTGATTATGAGCCTATGCTGAACTCTTAATATGCTGGGAGGGTGACTCGCCCATTCAGCTACAATCCCATGTATGCGCACAAACGTTACGTGGCCCTCGGCTTGTAATTACCGATATTTGCCATTGACTCACCCTCTCGGTATCACAAGTGCATAATGAGCTCGTCTTGCGCCAATGCGCCTTGTCACCCTTTTCGGCATGGGGGCAGGTATTTAATCTTTCCAAAATTTTAAGGGTGCTGCCCTGTGTCAAACTGAGCAATTCTTTGACCCTGATTGTGCTCGACGCATGGTGATCGAATGTGAACTTGGCTAACCAAGACTCCCAAGTCGAAATATATAACATTTCAAGTAATTATACGGACCTGGAATTATGATGAAACACCCGCAATTACAATACATGATCCTAATATGAATGTAATTTCTCTAAAGCCAAATGTGCTCACAAGCTATCTAGAGGATGTTTCATATAATATCAGAACTCTCCTTTATATAAAAGAATATGTGTGAAATTCAATCAGTCATTATATTAAATTTTATTAATATGTGTGGAATTTAAGAAGTCACTACATTATATTTTATAGAAAAGAATATAATCACTCATAACTATATCATTTGTGTGATAATGAAAAGTCAAAAACTTACTATTAAGCGAATACGAATGAGTTATAATTGATAATTTATGATATTAATTTTTAAAAGTTTATTTAATTAAATATTATTTATGGTTCGTTCTAAGATTTATAAAACCTTAAATAAAATAACCTAATTATTTTTTAGGTTTTACATACTTGGTTGTAAGATTACAGTTGAGCATTTCACCATCCGTTACTTGGTCTACCATGAATTTTCTTAACAAACTACATATTAATGAACAAATAGAAAATTAAAAGGAAATTATGAGGTCCATGTAATACGACACTAATAAACCTTACTGACAGCTTAATTTGTTTTGGGATAAATGCTACGTGGTGCATATGCTTGGTTACCTTGGCTGCCTATGGGGATATGAGTTGAAGTTAATTATGTTGCGATCAAATGTTGAACCAAGTCAGATCAGAACATTTTAAACGACAAAAATAACGACAGCAACAGCGACAACAGCAATTAAATGAATAAACAGCATCTTGACATTAAGTTGAGACAATTGTAAAATGCTGATAAAGAAGTTTCATTATGAAGATAAAGAAGGCCAAAGGTTGAAGGTGAGCTGCTGCATTTTGTCATGTTTACTCACAAAAGCGCCTCTCTAGAAGTGCCTCTCTCCCTCATCTGGCCACCCTCTTCTTTGGCCATCGCTGTCGCAGCCTAGTGCTATGGCCGACCGGATCCTTCCATTGCCAATAAATTAGATTTATGTCATTTATTATAGTTAAGATATATAAGTTAGTATTTTAGGATAGGTGAAGTAAAGAAATTAGATTTAAGTCATTTACTATGTTAAACGATATATTAATTAGTATATGAATAGTTTTATTAAGATTTTACATACTATTGATTATTAGTTATATTTTATTAAATTTTAATATATAATATATTATATATTCAGAGACAGAGTTGATAAACAGATCAAATTTGAAGTGCGAAATTGCAATGGCCTTGTCCTTCTTCGTGACCCTTCACCTTTCTCGGTTGTCACCAACACCCTTTGCCATGCCACCATCGCCGGCTGCACTCTCCCCGCCGGCTGCACCGCCGCCGACCAGCATCGCCGGCGCCTTTCCCTCTTTTCCTCTCCTTTTCTTCCCCTCTACTCTTGTTTGCAGCCACCCTTGCTCTGTTTCGTTGAGCGCCGCCGGCTCTCGCCTTCGCTGCTGCCGTCTCGCCGTCCACCCTCCCTCGTCATTGTAAACCTTCATCCGACCTGAGGCGCCGCTCAGGGACGAGAAAGCTGCCACCTTTGATGTTGAATGTGTTTGTTTGGATTTGAGAGGAATCGAATTTGTAGTATTCTTCTCCAATGTGGTGTTGCCGAGGCAATGGTATCTGTTGAAGTTTTGATGGATGAATATGAGGAAAGAGATGGGGGGATGACATTTATTCAGGGCTGCAAAGGATGTTGCTGAAGCTGTGAGCAAAAGATCTTGATTTCGTTTCAAAATCCTTTCAATTTCAACTGTATTTTACAGTTGATGCATTTTGCAGGAGGCCGAGGAAGAAAGACTCCGGCATGAGTTTGTGGAAGGAGCAGGGAATCTGTTTCGTAGGGAGGAACCAGAGACTACTTGCATTCATTGAAGATTGAACTGCCGACCTGGCTGGCGTTACATTAAGGTTGCAGTTAAAATTTATTACATCATAATTTCTCATGTTTTTGTGTCAAGTTTTCTTTATTTATTTATTTTATTTTTTGAACATTCTGGTTTTCAGGATGCATATCTGTCTAAATTTATTAACGGGACTCTACTTGGATGATTATTTGAAGGTTATTTTTTCTGATTCAAATGTTCCTGGAGAGGGCGAGCACAAGATCATGTCCTACATTCGGCTGCAGCGTAATCTGCATCCAAACACATGCCATTGTCTCTATGGTTTGGTATGTATGTAGTGGGTTGTGACTATAGTTTTCAGGAATGCGTGATCTATTCGTAAATGCTCGGTCATGGGCAGGATGCAGATTTAATTATGCTTTCATTGGCTACACATGAGGTCCATTTCTCTGTTCTACGAGAGGTCAGTTGTTTGACTGGTTGTCTACAGAGGGTGAATTTCTTTTTTGTTGTTTTTGTACTCATCAAATACTTGTTAATATCGCAGCTGGTCTCCTTGCTGGGGAAACAAGAGAAATGTTATCTTTGTGGTCAAGTTGGCCACTTGGCAGCTGAATGCATTGGTGATCGGAATGGTAAAACTGAAGATAGCACTCCAATTTACAAAAACAAATATCAGGTACGATTGAGATCTTTTCTTTCTCTTATATTCTTATTATGCCAATTTAGCGTAAATACTATTTATTCACGAAATGTAGTACACATGCTGATGCAAATCGTGAACACTAACGCTTGAATTTTGAAGAAGTAATTGAAGAAGATGGTACTGCTCAAAAATTTATTGATTATATCTGCCTATCTTTTATGGTAGTTCTCCTGTAGATGGCATGAGTGAACTTATGGTCTGGGGAAATCCATGTTAAGGTGCCATGGAAGTAGATATATCTCGAAGAACTTAAAGGAATTTCTGCTGGATAATAGTAATAATCTGGTGAATAAAACCTTCTTTAGGGTTAAAGTGTGTGTTCTTTGATGTTGAATGTTTGTTTGGATTTGAGAGGAATCGAATCCGTAGTAGTCTTCTTCAATGTTGTGTTGCCGAGACAGTGGTTGTTGTTGAAGTTTTGATGGATGAATATGAGGAAAGAGTTGGGGAGATGACGTTTAATTATTTTCTAGCTTGTACCTTTGATTGATTGATTTGCTTTGCGAAGTTGTTATCTAGAACTGTATGTTTTTCTCCAGAATGATGCTACTTTTGAGCTTATAATCGAGTTAGTTTCGAACTTTTAAATGAACTGGTTTCGAGCTCTCAAATGAGCTCGTTCGAGCTCCCAAATGAGTTGATTTCGGCTGATTTCGAGCTCCTAAACGTGTTGGTTTCGAACTCCTTAAAATTTAATAGTGTAAGTGTATTTGAGCTCGAATCGAGCCCAAACACTATAGAAAATATTTGAATCGATTTTGAGCATATATGTTTAAAACTTATTTGATCTCGAGTCGAGTTTGAACGAACTTGAACTATTCGAGTTGAGCCTGAACTCAATGTTAGCTCGCTCGCTCGTTTAGTAGCCCTATTTTTAAATTTCAATTACCAAATGTTGGATATGGTTATGACAAGTTTTCTCGTCTTGCCATCAAAAGGTGCAGTTATATTTTTCGGGTCCGTGCGTTTGGGAACTTGAAACATGTAATTCCTTCACGCCCAAAACCCGAGTATTTTGATCTTTCACCATAAGCCAATACGTGGTTTTGGTTTATTGGCATTATTCTTAGATCTTCTTGGTTGAATCCTGATCATTCACATGATAACAAAAAAGCCATGTTATGTGCCAAATCTAATCGCATTGAAAACAACAAATTTATAAGCTTTCTTGTTATGCAACATGTGAAGTTGGAACACCTCGTGAAATAGTCAGTTTTTTTCCCTTCTTAATTTAATTCCACTTAATTAGTTTGAGATAATTTTGGTTTACACTATTTTACTCTTTTTGCTCTAAGAAAAAGAAAAGTTATTGCAGATGTTCACGAGAAAAACTGAAGCAAATCACTCACCCGTTAAATATCTTTCTGACAATTTTATTATTTTAAGAATAAATGGTCATCATATATATGATTCCTTATTTATTAATTGGGTGGCGCTAGGACTTTCTAGCGGATTATTTTTCATTCTACATAAGCTTCAACACTTCAACTCTTGCATATAAATTTTTATGATAAATGAACCACTAATAATAAATTATTCGTCAAGAAAGAAAACAATTACCGGTAAAATAAATAATGAGAGGAAAAAAACGAAGACCAAATATGAGCGAAATTTCGAGGATTCATTGGAGGATCCATGTTCGCCTATGAAGCAAGAAGTTCAACAAAGCTCAGTATGGACAATAAATTGCTAGTCACTCGTAATCTTAAAAGATGTTTAGAGGAGGATATCATTTTCCTCCAACGCAAGTTCATGTTACATATAAGTGCAACAAGAAACAGAATTCTTGAAGAATTAATGAGGTGACGAATGCTTTTCCATGGCAATGGGTGAGGTTATATCATATGCTGATTCCAAGCAACAAACTTGTTTCTTCTTCAAAAGTTGCCTGCCATATGTTCCATTCTTGCATGTCTCAACGACTGATCTTCCGTATATTACAAGCCACAATTATACTTTGCCAAGCTTTTCCTCTATCCTTCTCCTTGTCTATTACAAATTATAGAAGAGATGGGTTAGATAAACTGACCCTTCAGAATATAATTTGAATCCTAATCAAGGTTCAAAATTTCTCGGCTCACGAAGAAAGGATCGGATATGGTTTAAATTGGTATATTCAGGTTCAAAATATTCGAATAATTATTAAAAAATATTCGGAAACAATTTTCGAACCCTGCTCTTTCGTCTTGGCTAGATTAAAATTTTCTGGAACAGTTCCTGTAACAGTAGAATACGACCTTGACCTTGGAAGAAGACCAAGTTAGTGTCATATTATATATACACACAAACATTATAATTTGGAGAGATTCTTGCATCATATGCAACAGAGGCAATTTTGTTGAAACAGCAAACATCAGCAGGTTCCTGCCAAAGGGGAAATAACAACTTCATCGATGCCAATTTGTTTTGCGGCGTCAACCAAAACCCAACAGAGAAGCGTTTCATAAGCAGCACTCGCAGCAGCTTCATTGTCTTCGCTAATGGCAACCATTGAAGCACATCACTTAGAAAATCTCCATATATTTCATCTCTTATCCGGTCGAGACAGCTCCAGCACGCCGAGCACAATGTCCACGCACAGGTGCCCCAGAGCTGCCAAGTCCTCGACTTTCCCGTCCGCCTGCTTCAATTTACTTTGCTCGAGTCATTTTCTCGTGTCGAGGCCGAAATCTAATCCAAAATCGAGTTTAATCTTGCTTTTGCCAGCTCGTCGCTTTGCGGCCATTGTTCTCTGCAACCGGCTCTATCTTCGAACCCTCCGAATCGATAAATCCGGTAAAATACTCTCTTTTCTTGCTTTGAGCGCATTAAGGTGAGGTTATATTGTTAGTTTGATTTTTTTGTTATGAGGGAAGATTTGAATATTTTGGTGTGGAAAAATGATAAAACTAGGATTGGATTTATTTTGTTGGGGGCATTGTTAGTGTATTTTGTAACTCGTTGAGAAATGCGGGGTATAGCATTTTGTTTGTGAAAATTTGTGGTTTTGTCCCTAGATTTTCTCATGCTTTTATTTATAGGAAAGAAAATATTAAAATTTGTTATTTTTGGAATGAATCAGTGATGGCGGGAAGCAGCAAACTTCGGCTGCAGCCAGCCAGAGGATATGAAGCTGAATGGAAGGAAAATTATTCGGAAGGGGAACCGTTTGCACTTTGCAGCACAGGGAACTGTAACAAGAAAATCGGATGCAGCCATGGTGGGGCAAAAGATTTGCGTGCTGAAATTGCAGTTCCTTTGCAGCTGGCTGTGCTTGCAGGTGCGTGTTTTTTATGATATTTGTATATATTATACAGCATGATTTGATGGTAGTTTCTACATTTTTGTGTATCTGCCGCTGAGATCTAACAAAGTTGGAAGGTTTCTCCTTGACACAATTCTGAAGGTTGCTGATACGTCCTACCACAATTAAAACCCACAATGAACAAATTGATTGACACTGCCATGCTTATTTTCACAAATTTATTTTTTACAATTAAAATCCTAGAAAAATAATTCTTCTTTCAATCAAAAAACGAGATAAAGTAAATATCACAAATTTACTTTTCACAATTGAAACCCTGGAAAAAGATTTCTTATTTCAATAAAAAAAGGAGATAAAAAAAATAGGTATTGATCCAACATCAAAGCGCATTCTTAACCATTCTTAACACTCAAGCAACTCAACTACAGAAATGCCATCTCCAAAAGTCAACATTTATATCCAACACAAACCATTAAACAGTAGCCATCGTAAAAAAATTCATAGAGTCTCTAAGAAAGAGCAAGACAGTAGTAGATGCCGCAAGAGAGCAGACCAGGCTACAGAGAATGTAGTTTCAATACTTTTCAGCAAAGCAGGCCACTCCAAAATCATGTGTGGGAAGCTAGCTATTGGAAGGAAACTGTTTTATACGTGCGAAGAGGCACCTTTCTCAAAGTACACCTAAATAGATCCACATACAGGGGGAACTGGGCAAGCGCAAAGAAGGAGATCGCCAAGCATGTGATCCCGTATATTGGAAAAGCTTCATACTTTAGCTTTTCTTGTAAAAAATGACCATCACAGAAGGCCACCAATGGTGCGGCGAGGGAAAAATAGAGGGAGGTAAGCCCAACTATGAGCTTCAAATGTAGATCTCTGTGGAAGTCTGTCTCCTGATAACGGGAAGTTAGGATGGCTAAGAACATGACAAGGGAAGTAACTGATAAGCAGAGGGACACCGAGGAGGCGGCGGCAAAGATCTTGAAGGGCAGCCTGTCTTCTAAGACTGGGAAGCCGCTTTTTTCGTGTACGCCACCAGGGACTGTAGCAGAAGAGGCAAAGGCCACTGTGGCAATGAGAGCAGCAACAACAGAGCAGGATTTCGAAGTGTTAATAAGATCTTTATGAGCTCTACTAAAGACCTCATTTGGTGTATCTCCTTTACCGTTGAAGCCGGCAAAGAAATTCATGGGTTTGGGGTCTTCAATATACTGCTCCATTTACTGGAAACAATTAATTCAGTTCAATGGGTAGTAGTGTCACGAAATCATGTAAGCTTTTTCTAAGGGATGCAATTAATACTCATCTTTTGAAACTTGTAAAAATAAATATTCACAAGCAGTTGGAAAGAATTGCCAGGTGCTGTGAACATCTCTCCTATTAGTGCGGGGGTTAGTGTTTTAGGGAAGAGAAGAGGAAAAAATTAACTTTTCCTGAAATATTTGGAAGAACAAAAGTGGTAGAACAAACATTATACAAGTTCCCAGCAGAATACGATTATTACTTTGAAAACTTCATGATGTGTTTATTTTATCAGGTAGTGGAGACACTAACCTTTCCATTCGTTACATGACTTAAGATAAGATGCCAAAAAAAAGAGTACATAAAAGCTCCCATGATGTGCAAGTGAAAATCAATCTAAAGAAGCAAACTTAAGTGGATGATACAGCTAGCTTCTGTCGGGATAAAATTACTTTGGGACATGGTAATTCTGTCAACAATTTTGTCCAAAAAATTGTAAATGTTTGTTAAGGAATTGATGTTACTAGAGAGTTGGCTGGACTTTTTTATGCGATTACATTTGATTCACAAGGAATTTTTAAATTTTGAAATAAACAGCCATGAAGTATGAGTTTGACAAATATGTACATATCTTGAACCATTTAATCTCCCATTGCATTTGTAGTGCCGCACCAGGAATTAACCAAGGTTGACGATCTTTATTTGACTTTGCTGCCAGGTGAAGAGCGCTGTTCCCGTCTTTATCCACTTCCTGAAAGATACTCTCACTCATTTTATGCTTGTTCAGCAAATATTCATACACCAGCGGTTGCCTATTTTCAACTGCTAAATGAATGATGTTCTTGTTGTTGATGTCTGTGTCGTGAATGGCTACTGGAAATATTTTTTCAATCTCCTCCACCATTTCCACAATCCCCAGCTTAGCCACTATCAAAATTGGTGTTTCTTTTAAATCTGTGACAGCGGGGAAAAATATTAGCTGTCAGGTTTTATAATTACAATAAAATATCTTCCAAGATATAAAACTGTTAGAGTAATATCGAATGTTGAGGCCTAGAACTTCTGTGCACTTGCAAGAGCTTTCCTAATCCTTGTAGTATTTTGGTACCATGGGGTGCAGCTCAGCTTGTACTCACTGAGTACCTTTAGCTCATATTTGACTCCTCCCAAGTCCAAATACCATTCTGCTGAGCACAAGAAGGATGAACGTCGAGCTCTTCAACCTGTATAAGATAACAATTTATCATTTACTAAGTAAAGGGTATTTGTACCTTCAGTTGATTGTTTTGATTGGGATTCTTCTTGTTCCAGATCTGGATAAATTGAATTTGTTGGAGCCGTGCCACGGTTTTCGTATTGTTAAGAGGATTCATTTTTTATTAGTGTTATCATAACTTGGGTGGCCCATATGTGCTTCTCCTTTTGCTTCTTAATTCTTTGAAATCTTCTGAATTCTGCAAATTGATGGAAGCTGTTGGTGTTTTTTTTCTGCCATTGAAGTCAATTTTCTAAGCATAATTAATTAATTCGAACTCATATTTTAATGTATGCATGAAATCATACAATTTATAGAGATAAACAGTTCGATATATAGACAGACAAACATATAGATAGATAGAGGGGGAGAAAGACTGAATTTTCTCTAATGCATTTACTTGCACCTATGAAATACCTTACATGGCTTTAGTTTATCATTCTAAAATGTACAAATTTCTGATCAAACATCAATGATGTTCAACTTCTTTAACTAATTAAAGAAAATAATCCTAGACCATAAACTAGCGATGTTCAACATATAAGGCTGCCTATATTGATGAATAGGGAATAAGAAAGCTATTCTATTCTGGTTCCATGCATGGTCCGAAATTAGAGCCGCAATGACATCACTAATGATTGTTGATTTCTAATTTATGAAAAGCAAATCAGGTTATTTTGGAAATAATAAAGCAGTAAACTTACCAACTCCCAGCGGAATCATAGCTATCAGCAAAAGATGGTTGATGATGTACACAAGTGACATAATTTGGGGGAAGTACCTGCTGATTCCACCTTATAATCGAAAATCAAATGTTAAGTTAAAAATCACAAAAATGAGAGCACCATATTTTCAAGTACAAAAATGACATATTTTTTTGTTTTTCAAGTGAACTAGGACTTGTCACGTTTTACTCTAATCGCATTTGTGTTTCCTTTGTCAGGTTTGGTTTAAAGTTTTATTTTGATTTAAAAGTTGTTCAATAGTAGGATTGATTTGAGCAACTAATATCTATGCATAATTTCTTTCGGGAGATTGTTTAAATATTTAAAACTGATGTATTTGTAACTTAATCTTAATCTAAAATACTAACTCGATTTTTATTTTGTTTTTATACCTTCCTGATTTTGAGGTGTTTTAGGAACTGATTCCTGATGTTGTATGTCATGTTCTACTCACCTTGGCTGTAACTTGTGAGCTATCAAGAAAACTTGCCACTAGGTGTCATTCAGTTTTAGTAATTACATTTATCCTATGGTGTATTTAAAGCCACTTGAAACGTAATTTGTGCTAAGAATATAGACATGCTAACATTTGTATAGTCTTCCCGATCTATATAATTTATTTCTATTGGTTTTCTTACAAGTAACAATCATTGACCAAGCTTGTGTTGTGCTGTGACCAATATGTTACAAGTTCAAACTGTAAGCAAATCTATTTTCTTAATATTCATGAAATACATCTAGATTGTCCCCATAAGTTAGGTTTAAAGGAGCAAAAATGAAAAATTTAAACAAAAGTAAACTTTTGATATGATCATAGGACCACCAGGAAAGTATAACTATGGTACTTCTCTCAGGTACAGTTTTTTTGTTTTTACTTATTATGTTTTTAACACCGGTAATAACTGGGGTAATTGTGAAGGTGTTAAAGGCTTTATGATGATAAGTTGACTAGATTCAATTTACAAAAGTACCAAGTAGCTAAAGAATAATGTAGTGGAATAGAGAACAAGAGAAATGTAAAATTAGCAAAAGATTAGGCCCGAATAAAGTTAGAATGTCATTACTTTTTATGTTTATAGTTTGTAATATCTTAAGATAATAATGTATAATTTACTTGGGTAGGCTTCTGAAGTTCAGTCAAACCAAAGAATCAGCCTTACACAAAGTTTTGAAAAGAAAAGAAAACAAACATACTTTTTTATGTATAGGTAGCCTTTTACCTTCAGAATCTATACGGATTGGCTGAGTTAGATGTGTTGGACCTGTGACAATAAAAATTGAAATGAACAAGTTTTAAACCATCCTAATATGGGAATCATAAACTCTTTCCAATTTGAAATTCATGCAAACGTAATTAAATTACTACAAAGGATTACCTTTTGTGGGTTTTTTTCCATGCGGACTTTCATTTCCTCCATCTATTACTCGAGGATGTCAAGATTATCTCAGAGAGAATATAAACATATATATGTATATATATATATATATATATATATATATATATGTATATATATATATATAGGTACTTAAGTTAGACTACATATTGTAATTGCATCGGTGTAAATAATCAAAATAAGAACATTCTAAAAAATCCATGACCACAAACTGATCCTCAATAAAGTAGGTTGGTCACATAGTTGCGAGTAATAAAACCGAGTGAAGTTGTAATAATGTCAACAATCTTACATTTTCTAAGATTTATGTAAATTGCATTATGGAATCAAATAGAGTCTCGTATTTAATGTTGTGCATTCTTATATCTCAAAAAACTATAAAGTCAAGCTGATGAAGAGTGTGTTCTTCGATTTAAATTGGAGCTTTAAAACTATAAACTATTCAAAACATTTGACACACACACACACACACACACACACACACATATATATATATATATATATATATATTATGTAGGAGATGCTTCTCCGCTTCACTTGAGTAGTTCCTTGATTTGGGGCGGCAGATGCTCACCTATTCCTCGTCTTATCCTCGGCAGCCATTTTGACTACGTTGTTTTGAGAAGAATTGTTTAGACTAATCGGGTTTGGACACGGCCAGCTATGTTCATTTTTATGCCCATTCAGCTAAATATATGTGTAAACAGTATTTTGAAGGTTATATAATATTAGGGCCTTGTGATTTAAACGAACGGTGCAAGTTTCAATTTATGTTGATACTCGTGTGTATCGATTCGAGAGGATGCTTGAGCAAACTTGACCAACTGGTTTTGCATGCGTGTTTTCTTAAGCTCTTCTTTAAACTGCTTTACCTAATGCACATATGAACAATTAAAAGTCAATTTTTAGTTTAAATTAGTACTTGATCTTGCTAATGTTTTTTTGAGGGTAATTATTCATTGACAAAATTGAGAGAGGTCATGAATTCCCATTATTTCTTAAATTTATTCAGTATGATTTTTCACTCACATTTTTCAACCAATAATGTTTTGTGAAACTCTTTGGCCTTGGAATTTAAAATATCCTACTTTCAAGTGATTTCACAGGATTCAACAAACAAATCAATATTTTAAACAATCGATATTTTACGGTCAAAAAGTGTAGTACTACTTGTAGTTGCGGTCTTTATATATCATATTAACAATTAAAATATAGGCGGAAGAAAAAATCTCTATTTTAGGGGGCTACCTAATTGCTAGCATTCGATGGAGATGATTGTATAACCTTTATAAATAAGGCAGCCGCCCATAGGCCAGCTTTCTAATATTGGAGATGTCGTATTTTTTGTTTCTCACTTAGCATTCTAATTTTCCTTCTTGTCGTAAAAAAAACTTGGACGTTTGTTGAACATGCATGTCGGCAATTCATTTGGTTTGCACGTCCTTCACCAACCTAATTATCTGCCCCACGACGTTGGTGGTTGCATAGATTTCATTGGAATGATACATGCATACAAATGTTTGGACCTTAATTAATTCATGTCTCACAAACCACTAAGCGATGTACATATATGGAGATGAAAATGTTGTGTACATTTAAAAAAATATTGAAACGTTGGTGATTATCGCTGCCATACGTTGAGGAAGGTAGCTCACGTATATTTGTCTGGTTTGGGCGTATGGAAATTTGGAAATTAAGGACTGGAATGTGTGGTGTTTTGACGAGTGAGGAACTTTATCTTTGAGTCTCTGGAAAACACGTAAAACAATATCTCGATGTATAAAAGTTGCAGAGATTAACCCATGACACCCTTGGGTGAAACATTGGCTTCCACTAATTCTAAATGTTGACTAATTGTCCGCCTGTAAAACATGGCACCTCCTAATTTCAAAATTAATATTCTCTATTGCATATTAACAATCGGATCTTAACTACCAATGTTTTTTTAATATTATAATGTTGGTAAAAAAAATTGCATGGTCTAGTAGATTCAGATTAGGGCTGTTAATTGTGCGAGCCAACGCATAAGCATTTGGTATTTGGCTCAGTTCGACTCAAATCGAAACTCGACATTTAAGTGCTCAAACTCGAACTCTATTCGAACTCGAATCCTACGAGTTGAGCTTGAGCAAAGCAGTGTTCTGACTCGACTCGATTCGGTTATAACTCGAACTCGACTTAAAATCGACTTATAGCTTGACTCAAATTCGACTTGATAATATAATATAATAATATACATAATATCATTTATATATTCAAAATAAATTTGAAATCATAAATAATTATTATTATTGACTATGACTGTGTACTAAAGGATGGTTGTGGTGAAGGCGTTTTTTTATTAAATCTGGGTCGTCCTTGTAATCAAACAATCTAAATTAAATTTTGAGATAGAAATATTATTTGCCCCGGTTAAGATAATATATATATATATATATATTAATAAGTTTGATTGTAGCTAGTTATTTTTATTTATATATAATAAAATAATAAAATAACATCAACACAGGAATAGCTTAGTTAGTTGGGAAAGTGTTATCCTCGTGACCTAAAGGTATGTGTTCAATCCACACCCATCACATGATCATTTTTGTTAGATACATGTACAAGAAATATAGAAATCATAATTGGGTTTAGGCCTTGTCCTAATTGAGCGTGGGACTGTCTGGGCCTCGTCCTAATTGAATGTGGACCTACTTGGGCCTGGACCTAAATGCGTGTGGGCTTGGGCCTAGTTTCAAGCTTAAAAACTAGTTGGGTTTCGAGCTAGTTTCAAGCTCATCAAAATTAAACAATTTAATGTATTCAACATGAGTTTAACATAAAAATGTTCAAAACTCATTTAATTTTGAGTTGAGTTTAAACGAGCTTCGAATATTCGAGTCGAGTTTAAGCACAAGCTGAACTCAACTCGCTCGCTCGTTTAACCACCCTAATTCAGACGATATACAAGGCTGACCAGACTAGCTACAATCATTCATGTGCATGTATGGTTCAAAAGTTAGATCTTTTATATATTGATAGTTACCTTAATATAAAAAATGTGATGCTTAGCCCGTTTTGATCCCGGATCTGGCCTAAAACCCTTCATTTAAATCTAAGATTATTGTTTCGTAGTACAAGACAGACCACCGCCACTCTCGGAGCCCAATCCGGACCGGGCAGAGGATGTCAAAGTGGAGAAATAAAACAAATCTTTGGACAAAATGAGCATTGCCTCATTTGAATAAACTCACGTACTTACCTTAATTAATCGTAAAAATAAATTTTAAAATTTAAAATAGCTATAACTACTATCTAATATTGCAGCAATAGCCGAGGACTCTCGCCTTGTATAGGAAACGAAATTCACTATTTTTCTCTGGTCTTGATAAATTTGACTTTACAAGATTAAAGAACATTGAAATATTTTTGTTGGCACTTGACGGGTTTATTTTGTGGATTGTTTGTGACTTGAATATATCTCCTACACAAGTTTTGATTTCGGTTATGATAAATTCTTTTTGGCTAAAATTTATTTGTTTGACTTTATTAAATATAAAATTAATTATTTAAGGGAATGTGAATATTTTAGAAGAATAGTTCTATTATTACACATGCAAGGGAAGGGAAGATGATTTAAACAAATAATTATTTTAATTGAAGATATCTAATTATCTGATTGATCTACATATACATGACCTATAAACTTAGAGAATTTGAGTTCTCTTGTTTAGAGAATTAAGCCTTCTAAGCTGTGGTCCAAAACTCTCTCAATTTGTCATTAAATCTTCGATGCTTGGTGGAATTTAGCATGAATTCCTAATTATTCTGTATATTATTCATAATATTATTTATTCTTCAATTTTGTTAACGAAGAAAAACTTAAATTACCCCTTAATATTTATTATTTCAATCTTACTCATCAACTAACATATCTGAAAAAAATTGAGAATCATCGGCCGAAGCAGACTAATAAGATTTTAAATTCTAAGCCCATTTAATAAAATAAAATAGGAAATTAGGTGAAAAAAAATTAAATTAACCCAAAAAATAAAAATAAGAGTAGAAGAAGCCCACGCTAGGGTTTCAAATTTTCGAACACGCCGATGAGCCGTTACTTAACGGCGTCAGTTGGCGGGTATAAAACCCCACCGCCGGAGAAACCGCCGCGCGAGATCGTCGCCTCCGTCTCCGGCGGCCGGAAAATCTCCCCGCCGCCGCTAGAGTTCCGACTCCGATCGCCGGCAGCAACTGGGCGTCTTTTTTGTTTGGGGATTTTTTGAAGGGTTCTTTTGGCCGCGTTAGGGTTCGTTTTGAAGATGTGGTGAATCTGGGGATGGATTGTTGAGGAATGGGTTGGGGGTGGAGTTTTCGTGTTGGAAAGGATGGTTTTTTAGTGCTTTTTGGTGGAGTTTTGCTTGCGTTTCCGCTTTTGCGGGAGGCTTTGCAAGTCGGAGGTAGCGGATTGGGTTAGAATGTTTCGTTTTTCTCAATTTTTATGACAATGCCCGCTACTCGTGTGATTCATGAGGGGAAATGTGCTTGCTTTTTGGCTTCGCATTACGTTTTTGTTTTTTGTCAATCTTTTTTCCGCAAATGTTGATATTTGTATAGTTTGCGATTTTTATGTGGCGTAGAGTGTAATATCTGTTCATTATTTTTTCTCAGTACTATCATCAATACTGTGATTAGTGTTTGTATAAATAACAGTCTTCATCTCAGTACTCTCATCAAATTTTTTAGCGCCTTCTTCATAGTCTTAATGTAAATCAGCTGTCAGTTCTTAGACAGCAGTTCATTTTTTCTATTTTCTTGCGACAGTGTAATTGCCTTCTGTTTTTGCCTAACCGTATCAGCTGATGGTAGGTTTCGATTCTGCAATCTGAACCATAAATAAATAAAAAAGGCAATGTGAACCATAAATAATCATCCACCCACTGAAATTAAATACCTGCGGCCATCATAATGGTTTTTTCTCAATAAACTATTGTGAAATTTGTTTTCTTTGGAATTTGTAAGCTATTTTGTTGCCATTTTAGTTGCAGACACAATTGATGTATCCATTCACATATGTTGGAGTGAATGTCTGCATTTTAGATATATCCCTCTGGGATAATGATTTGATCTTCATCAACAGAAATTTTGGCTGACCATTTTGTGTCATCTTTTCCTTCCCTTGTGTTCTTTGAGGAAAATCCTCAATATATTTAATGTAGGCTATTCTATTTTTAAGTTAATATTCATATATATCAAAAGTTTGTGATCCTTTTTGCTCTGATAGATTGTATTGTGTATTTATTTTTAGGATACTTAGCTGCATGTTTTTCTGCGGAGGGAATGTAGGCAGGGAAATTATTGATACCGTTTTTGACAAGGACAATGTTACTGTTTATTCCAACGGAGATATTCATGAATCTCCTGAGGATTTCATTCCTGTTCAAGGTGGTGTGAGTGAATTATATGAACAATTCAAGGCGAGTTCAGACCCACATATTATAGAAAATGACTTCGAAGATAAAGAGTCCAGTGAAATGGTTGATGAAGGAAATACAGTTACCTACCAAACTGGTTATACTTGTGATAATCTGGATGCATCTTTTGCTAAAATCAGTTGCAAAGATCATGATCAAGCTGAAAATGCAGTAAAGGATGTAGATGATACATTAATCAAAGAAAAGAAATCTAGTTCTCCAAATATGCCCGCTGGGAAAATTGGAAACATTCGTGCTGACTGCACTGTTCCCCAACCATTTACTTTAGTAGCAGAAAAATGTGGATTTCAAGAACTTGGAGCTGAAGCTACTACTGGTGGGACCAAAATTGTGGGCACTAATGTGCAGTTTACAAGAGTATAGAAGACTCAAGTATTTGCTTGATCTTCCTTCAATTATTAATTTAGGGAATAAATGTAAAATTCTTGCTTGCTGAATGATTTTTGATCCTTCTACATTAGGATGAAAATTCATGCTATCTTTTTGCAGCTAATGAAACTTTCATAACCAGATAACACCAAGCATGGTGATGAAGTGGATGCTTGGTCTGTTGCTGCTTCGTATGTGCTATTTTTTTTACATTACGTAATGTTATATCCATCCATTGATTTACTTGTTCTGCAATTTAAAGCACTGCTGCATCACTTCGAGCAATCAAATCAAGGACTATTGCCGCAAGTGCTACGGTATTTAGGGTCACTGAACGTGCAGAGAAGCGGAAAGAAGTATAATGTGGCATTGTTTCTAAGTCTTGTAATTTATCTTAAAAATTTGATGATACACTTGTATTGTATGTGTATGCTATAAATATCAGTGTTACGTAAAACTAGTGGCTTCTAACTTCTAAGGAAACAAGTTTAGTGAACGTTGCAATAAATTTTGAGTGAGATTTTTATCTCTTGTGCAGTTTTACCAAAAGCTAGAAGAGAAACACCAACCTCTAGAAGCTGAAAAAACCAGTCTGAAGCAAGGACCAAGGTTTTTTATTTTCCTGATTTTTTTGTACATATAAATGTGTGTCTCTATAGTCCTTCTTAATGCTTATTTGCAATTAATTTGGATTGAAAACAATGAAATATTTTTGCTTGAAGCATGCTTTAAATTTTTGTTGGTGTTTGATTGCAATTTGAATTTTTTATCTCAATGTGTTTGTGTTCTTATTCAAGGAAATCTTCTTCTTCTTCTTCCGCCTAATACCCAAAGGGTGTTGGGGACATGGATCATAGACTAGGATCTATGTGTGTACCAATGCCAAGGTTTTGAATGATTGGATGCCCTTCCTAATGCCAACCCTCATTCTTTGTCTAAGTTTGGGCTGGCAATGCACAAGCATTGATAGAAATTATCACTTATGCAAGGACATCTGCATCTTTATTTTAAACTGCCAAAATAGTAGGACATGTATTTTAGACAGATCAATCTGACTTCTCATGAGTATTCTCAACCTATCCTTGTTGAAATAATCAGCTGGATAAGATTTCACATTGCATGGCATTGTTGCTGAAATAGTCAGAATTCAGGATAAGACTTCACACTCCATGGCTTCTAAGGGCATCACCTAGGGTATGTGAACTAATGATGATTTTTGGCATACAAGCTATCATACTTGAATTTGCGTCAATAAAGACCTCTCATATCATTTGAACACAAAAGAACAAGGTTGTGTTAAGAAGACAAAATGAATGCTATAGAGGGCTCTTGTTCTCTTTACTTGTGCATGCTTACGAATGGGCAGAGAGATCTATGCTTGCTTACAGAATTAAATGAGAGTGTCTGTTCGTTTGAATACTGAAGAATGATTTGCTAGCACTTGCAATGGCATTAAACCCTTCACATTGCGTGCAATTGTAAGAAATGGGAATTGATGTACTCTAGCTAATGCCAAATCTGCGTGAAGGCAAATGATTTTTTTTTTTAAAAAGGAAGATCATAGCATAAAATTTCAATATATAAGAGAATATCTTGTCATAAACAATGGTCAAAGATTAAAAAGTGTGTGGTTGCTATCTACGTATGAAATCCATCCACAACATTTGGGGTTATAAGAGCTGAGTTTTTATATATAGTGTCTAGTGTTTACTAAATGTGTGACTCACGTATAATAAAAAAATGACATTAACCCGTCTACATGTTGTGCATTATGCAGTTTTGTCTGAACAGGCTGCATATTGAAATGAGAAAGAGCGTACCAAAGAACTCATTGGCAATGCTGCAGTGGAGAATGGTGTCTCCATCATTCCTTCTACACAGTTCCATAAGCTCACGTTCCAAATGATGCTCTCCAAGAATAATGCTGAGAAAGTATTCAAACACTTCCCGCCGGCCATGAAAAACAGATCTGAAGAAGGGAGTTTCCCTTTTGCTTTGACTACTCGCCTGTGTAAATTATAATTCGCTTGGATGCGGTAAACTTTCAGGTTTCTATTAAATGGCCATAAGCCAATTGATCTACTTTCGTTGTTGCACTATGAGAAGTTCCATTATGAAGATAAAGGAGGCAGAAGGTAAAGGTGAGCTGCTACGTTTTGTCATGTTTACTCACAGTATCTGAAATGTACAAGTTACCTTTAAATGGAATTCACTTGTATATATGCTGCTAAACAATGTCTAATCTTTTCGAGGCTTGATATTATTCCTCAATGACAAACCCAAAGGAGAGCTAGGAGTGCCTTCTTCATTTGCGAATTCGATCTTTGAACACAAAGTGTTGGTTCACTTCGCTAAAATCATGTTTCCTCTCTATAAAAGTGTAAAGGAAAAAGAGCAGGGCAAAGAGAAAGAGAGCACACACACACACTTTTAATTTATTTTATTTTTCCTGCTCGGAATAACTTTAGAAAAAAATACTATGTTCATATCTTGATATTGGGCAATTTTGTAGTCATCCGCCCTTTTTTGAGCGCATCCTAATAAATGCAATTTGCTCATTCGTCATTGAATCATTGGTTAATTATTTTTCCTCATAATCACTTCAAACTCCTTGCTGTCACGATTTAAACAAAGGCTAGCTTTTCATACCTTATTACTATTCACTACATTGAGGACAAAATCATAATCCTAATTGAATGCGTTTAGAAAGATATTGCATACTAATTAATCAGTAGTGATTATACACATAACGAACGGCGCAGTATTACAGATAATATTCTTCACATTTGCTCCATGAAAGCCAATACATACGAGTTTGATATTAGTATATACTAGTATATATGGATTATACAGCGTAAATATGTACAGATATTGTTTTCAGGAATGCCATCTCCAAAAGTCAGCATTTATATCCAACACAAAGCATTAAACAGTAGCCAGCGTAAAAAATTTCATAGTCTTTAAGAATGACCAATACAGCGGCGGTAAAGATCTTGAAGGGGAGCTCGTTTTCTAAGACTGGGAAGCCACTTTCTTCGTGTACTCCACCAGGGACTGTAGCAGAAGAGGCAAAGGCCACTGAGGCAATGAGAGTAGCAACAAAGGAGCAGGATTGTGAAGTGTTTGTTAGCCATTCTCTTCCTTCTTGAATAAGTTCTTTATGAGTTTTACTAAAGACCTCATTTGGTGTCTCTCCTCTAACGTTGACGCTTTATTACAAATATTTTGGTGTGGAAAAATGATAAAACTGGGATTGGATTTATTTTATTGGGGGCATTGTTTGTGTAGATTGAATTGTATTCTGTAACTCGTTGAGAAACGTGGGGTGTAGCATTTTGTTTGTGAAAATTTGTTGTTTTGTTCCTAGATTTGCTCATGCTTTTATTTATAAAAATGAAAAATATTAAAATTTGTTATTTTTTTGAATGAATCAGTGATGGCGGGAAGCAGCGGACTGCGTCTGCTGCCCGGAGGATATGGAGCCGAGTGGAAGGAAACTTATTTGGAAAGGGACCTGTTTGCACTTTGCAGCACTGGGAACTGCAACAAGAAAATCGGATTTGCGTGCTGAAATTGTAGTTCCTTTGCAGCTGGCTGTGCTTGCAGGTGCGTGTTTTTTATGATATTTGCAGATAATAGTATATATAGATTATACAGCGGGAATCTATTCTTAAAAACCATTCTTAACACTCAAGCAACTCAACTACAGAAACGTCATCTCCAAAAGTCTACATTTATATCCAACACAAAGCATTAAACAATAGCCGGCGTAAAAAAATTTCATAGTCTCTAAGAAAGACCAAGACAATAGTAGATGCTGCAAGAGAGCAGACCTATCATGTGTTTCCAAACTCACCTTAATGCATTAAACAAGAAAATCGGATGCTTCAGAGAAAGTAGTTTCGATACTTTTCAGCAAAGCAGACTACTCCAAAATCACTGTGGGAAGCTATCTATCAGAAGGAATCTGTTTTATACTTGCGAAGAGGCACCTTTCTTAAAGTACACCTAAATAGATCCACATACAGGGGGAACTGGGCAAGCGCAAACAAGGAGATCGGCAAGCATGTGATCCCGTATATTGGAAAGGCTGCATACTTTACCTTTTCTGGTAGCACAAAAAAATGACCAGCACAGAAGGCCACCAATGTTGCGGCCAGGGAAACATAGAGGGAGGTAAGCCCAACTATGAGCTTCAATGGTAGATCTCTATGGAAGTCTTTCTCCTGATAACGGGAAGTTAGGATGGCTAAGAACATGACCAGGGAAGTAACTGAAAAGCAGAGGGCCACCAAGGAGGCGGCGGCAAAGATCTTGAAGGGCAGCCTGTCTTGTAAGACTGGAAAGCCGCTTTCTTGGTTTACTCCGCCGGGGACTGTAACAGAAGAGGCAAAGGCCACTGTGGCAATGAGAGCAGCAACAACAGAGCAGGATTGTGAAGTTTTAGTAAGCCATTTTCCTCCTTCTTCTACAAGATCTTTATGAGTTTCACTAAAGACCTCATTTGGTGTCTCTCCTCTAACGTTGACGCCAAAGAAATATTTGGGGTAGGAGGCTTCAATATACTGCTCCATTCAAAGGAAATAATTAAATCAGTTCAATGGGTAGTAGTGTGATGATATTATGTAAGCTTTTTCTAAGGGATGCAATTAATACTCATCTTTTGAAACTTGTAAAAATAAATATTCACAAGCAGTTGGGAAGACTTGCTGTGGGTGCTGTGGAGAAACATTTCTTTAAAGACTAGAGAAAATATTTGAAAATCATTCCTATTAGTGTGGGGTTAGTGGTTTTGGGAAAAGTAGAATTAAAAAAATTAACTTTTCCTAAAATATTTGGAAGAACAATAGTGGTAGAACAAACATTATATGAGCAATTGTTGCCAGCATAATACAATTATTACCTGGAAGACTTTATGGTGTGTTTATTTTATCAGGTAGTGGAGACGTTAACATTTCCACTCATTACATTACTTAGTATGCGATGCTAAAAAGAATGAGTTCATAAAAGCTTCTATGATGTGCAAGTGAAAATCAATCTAAAGAAGCAAACTTCAGTGGATACAACTAGCTTCTGTCAGGATGAAATTACTTCAGGCACATGAATTAATATTACTTCAGGGACTTTTTTATGCGATTAAATTTGAATCACAAGGAATTTTTCAATTTTGAAATAAACAGCCATGAAGTAGGATTTTGACAAATATGTACATACCTTGAACCATTTAATCTCCCATTGCATTTGTAGTGCTGCACCGGGAATTAACCAAGGTTGATGATCGTTTGACTTTGCTGCCAGGTGAATAGCGTTGTTACCATCATTATCCACTTCCTGAAAGATTCTGTTACTCATTTTATACTTGTTCATCAAATATTCATACACTAGTAGTTGCCTGTTTTCAACTGCTAAATGAACGATGTTCTTGTTGTTGATGTCCGTGTCCTGAATGGCTACTGGAAATGTTTTTTCAATCTCCTCCACCATTTCCACAATCCCCGTCTTAGCTGCTGTCAAAATTAGTGTTTCTTTTGAACCTGTGACCGCAAGGAGGAAAAATATTAGCTTTCAGGTTTTATAGTTACAATAAAATATCTCCAAGAGATAAAGCTGTTAGAGTAATATCAAATTTTGAGGCCTAGAACTTCTGTGCACTTGCAAGAGCTTTCCTAATCCTTGTAGTATTTTGGTACCAAGGGGTGCAGCTCAGCTTATACTCACTGAGTACATTTAGCTCATATTTGACTCCACCCAAGTCCAAATACCATTCTTACAAGCACAAGAAGGATGAACATCTAGCACTTCAGCCCGTATAAGAAAACAATTTATCATTTACTAAGTAAAAGGTACTTATACCTTCCTTATTCTTTTGCACTCCATTTTTCTTGACCTTCAGTTGATTGCTTTAATTGGAGTTCATTTGTCACCATAGTTTTTGGTAATGATTCCAAAACTACATACGTTGGGGCTGTTGGAGCCATGCCGGCGTTTTCGTATTCGTAATAGGATTCATTTTTTATTAGTGCTTTCATAACTTGGGCGGCCCATATGTGCTTCTCCTTTTGGGACTTAATTCTTTGAAATCTTCTGAATTCTGTAAATTGATGGAAGCTGTTAGTGTTTTCTTTTTCTACCATTGAAGTCAATTTCCTAAGCGTAATTAATTAATTCGAACTCATATTTTAATGTATGCATGGAATCATACATTTTATAGAGATAAACAGCTCGATATACAGACAGACAAATATATAGAGAGATGGAGGGGGAGAAAGACTGAATTTTCTCTGATGCATTTACTTGAACCTATGAAATACCTTACATGGCTTTAGTTTATCATTCTAAAATGTATGAATTTCTCATCAAACATCAATAATGTTCAACTTTAACAAACTAAAGAAAATAATCCTACACCCTAAACTAAAGATGTTCAACATATAAGGCTGCCTATACTAATGAATAGGGGAATAAGAAAGCTGTTCTATTCTGGTTTAATGCATGATCAGAATTCTGAACCGCAATGACATCATTAATAATTGTTGAGTTCTAATATTTGAAAAGCAAATCAGGCTATTTTGGAAATAATAAGACAAGAAACTAACCAAGTCCCAGTGGAATCATAGCTATCAGCAAAAGATGTTTCATGATGTACACAAGTGACGTATAATTTGGGGGGAAGTACCGGCTGATTCCACCTTAAAATCGAAAAATAAATGTTAAGATAAAAACCACAAAAATGTGAACACCATATTTTCAAGTGAACTTGCATTTGTGATGTTTTTCTCCCTTAAATGTATTTGTACCTAAATCAGGAACTCTGCCTAATTTTCAAGGTCATGCAAAATTAATTAACTATAAAGGATTACCTATTGTGTAGGCTGTTCCGCGCAAACTTTCACTTCCTCCATCTGTACTCAAGTACGTCAAAATTATCTCAGAGATAGAATATATATTTATATGTCAGGTACTTAACTTAGACTACATATTGTAGTTGTAACAGTATAAAATATCGAAAAAAAGTAAAAAAAATCAACCTTGATTAAAAAACACATCCTAAAAAATTTATCACCCCATGACCACAAGCTGATCCACAATAAAGTAGGTTGGTCACATAGTTGAGCATAATAAAAATGGGCGAGGTGTAATAATATCGTCAATCTTAACATTTTCTAAGGTTTATATAAATTGCAATATGGAATCAAATAGAGTTTCGTACTTAATGTGGTGTCATCCTTAAAGCCTCGTCAAAAAACTGTAAGGTCAAGCCGATTACGATTGTGTTCAACGAGTTAAATTGGAGCTTTAAAACTATAAGCTATCCTAAGCATTTGACATATATATAAATCATGAAGATAGATTAACTTCTGGTTTTCTTACCACCTATACCAAGCTCTTGTAGCTCCAATTTAGCCCCTGTGTGCACAAAAGATGAACGTTAGTCATAGTGCCAATCTCTTTTAAGGTCTTGCAGCCATGACAGCATCACCTAGCTGCTTGTATTAGTTACAAACTTCAACCACAAAAGGTCCTAGAATGAATACCCCTTATTACAGTTAGACCTTATCTCATAATTGGTTGTAAGATTACAGTTGACTATTTCACCATCAGTTACTAGAGAGACTAAAAAGAAAATCTGCAAGGAGAAGGTTCTACCATGGATTCTCTTAACAAACTACATATTAATGGACAAAT
>JAURVB010008476.1:0-50596 GCA_033002965.1 Piper betle | reverse complement strand
GCGAATGAATTTGTTAATTCAAAACACAACACAATGGGAAAAATAATTATTGGACTTTTCAACAAGGCACTTGAGTCATAAAATGAGATGCGTGTATACCTATCATGTTTGTTGTATCCTCCAGTGCTTCAGCAATTGTGGTTGTGTCCATCCCCAATGCCCATGGTGGTGTTGAAGTGGACGGACCTACTGGTGGTGTTATCCACATTCCTCTTTGATCCAAGGCCGTTTGTTCTTGTCCTTATCATGGCAACCATCATTTCTTTCTAATTAAGACCCCTTTGTTGCTGTCTCGGTGACTGCTGACCACTACCTCTATGTCCCTATCCTTGGTTCTGGAAGCCATGACTGAATCCTGCCATATTTTAAGCTCATCCTGGAATGCTCCTGTAATAATCTGTACGCAGTACTTCATCGGACATGCCATACTTCCTAATACGCCAACGGCTAATGAAATCCACAATAAAGCTTCTTCTGCATTTGGTTTTCCCGTGAATGGGCATCCTCCATTCTTCATGAACCACTCATATTGCCACAATCCAAAATTTCTATCACTTGCCAATCAATTTGCCCCTTTTCCAATCTCAAATAGCAAAAATGGCGATATTACCCCTACTGGAGTATTACTGAACCTTGCGGCACCTATCTGTCCACTGTCATTTCCTCCAGGTCCACTACCCTCTATACACCTTCCTGGTTGAAGTGGGATGACCGTTGGAATTGTTGCAGGAGTGGTCCCCTGATGTAGCGATGGAGGAGGCGACAACGGAGGGCCCATGGGAACTGTAAGCTCCCATGTGCCTCATCATCCCCAGCTAATTTCTTCTCTATATGTGCTAAGGTGAGAGCTATTTGTTGTAGTTCTATTTGGAATTCCTCCTGACTCTATTGCATCTGCATTTGTACCTCTGCTAGCCATGAAATGGTAGCCTCCATTTTTGTTTGATGACTTCGAACGCTACGGCGGCTTCCACTACGATGGCTCCCGCTACGGCAGCTTACCGAGCCTGGCTCACTAGGGTTTCCCGGCAACGGGCTCTCGATCAACTAGACACTGTCTCGCTATGAACATGAGTAGGGCTAGCTTGTCTGGGGGAAGGAAGCGATAGAGCCCTATTTCGTGTACCTTCAATTCTTACCATGATTACCCTTACTCACTGATCCAATCCTAAAAATACTGCCACACTACCCATTGGTGAGAAATCTGTAAATCAAAGACAACAAGGAAAGAAATATATATCTGCCAACTGGACTTGGAGCAATCTTTGCTCACACATCACGTATGAAAATATCTTCCAAGTGAATCTATCGAGAGTTTGCTCTAATACCAAAACTGTAACACCTCAAATCTAGTTCACCTCAGGAACCGAACCGAAATCTTACTGGTCTCAGTAAGTTCGCCTAACTAGAATCCAACCTTGCGGATATACTCTCGGCGTCTCAAGATGAAAGATATCTATCACTATGAATTAATGATTTTACAAAATAAACCTAACATGCTACTACATGAATGACATGAAAACCAATTTACACACCAACAAAAATTGCAATAAAATTATTTAAAATGTCAAAAAAATTAAAATAGATAGAATCTCCCTCAAAAGTGTAATTAAGAGTGGCCATGTCAATTCAACATATATATACATATATACACACCAGATATTTTCATTCACATGAAATTCTAATTTACTGTATCAATCACTCTAAATCTCGGGTCACGACCCACCTGTGCATTCTATTCACATTTCACATATATCATCATGTTTTGCATTTCATTACATCATCTTCAAAATATTAAACATGCTATCATCTAACATGTGCATATGCAAGAGTTGTCATTGCTCCTCTGTCTAAGCTGGCTTATCCTACTCATGATACCTGCATATATTATAAAATCACATCAGTAACGAGTGTTACTGGTTCAAAAATATAACTAATATCAAATTGGCTATAAGAGCAAACTCTCATATAAAAGAAAACATTCATATACTTCTTGTGAACTCTCTAAAGGACACCTACTGAACAGCCACTGGGCTGCAAACCCAGAGCATCCTGAAGTGACTACTCTGCTACTGTTGATGCCTCTCTCGATATTTTCTCATTTCATTTTTGGTCCCTCGGGATTACTAGTATATCCTAAGCCCTCTCTTTACTCTATAATTCCAGCCCAGAGCATCCTGAAGTGACTACTCTGCTACTGTTGATGCCTCTCTCGGTATTTTCTCATTTCATTTTTTGGTCCCTCGGGATTACTAGTATATCCTAAGCCCTCTCTTTACTCTATAATTCTCCTGGCCTTGAGCACGAAAATCGAGTACTCTCAAACACTCACCTTTAGTACCCTTTGAACCACAAGTCCAAACATACGCTGTACTAAACAGTAGGCATAAACATCCACATTTCTCCGAGTGTGTGGAACTCATAACAAGAGTTGTTAAGATCCCTCGGGATTGGAATAGCCCGCTAACTAATCCAGAGCCCGCTTTGACTAGCATGTGCACCCGCTCATGGTACGTATGAGTCAGTTTTACTATCTCTTGTCTCATTGAAAATTCAATAAAATTATAGATAGGTCTGGGAAGGGATTTATATAATAGGCCTGAAAGAAACTTATGGTGGATCTTGTTTTTAAAAACATATTCAAGGGTTACTAATCCGAAAAATTGGTTGATTAAATGGCCCAGGTTAAGTGGGATTCGATAAAACTCCACTTAACTCATCCTGCAAGTAATAAAACAATACACAATAGAATAGAGTGTAAAACAGAAAACGAGTCTTAACGAACCTGGTAGAAGCTCTAATCGTGTCCACGCATCTAGGCTGCGAGCTCCTACTCTGTACCTACACTTCAAGTCTAAATACTAACACTCAGTATAATGCATGAATGCTACACTCCTCATCAATCCATACACGACAATATCTATTTACATGCATTTAAATTCAAACTCTAATTCACTATTATCATCTGATAACATGCATTTAAATTTAAATCAACACCTATTTACAATCACACCAAAATCATAAAACAATCAATTAAAATCAGATAAATTTCTATACCTAATCGTTACTCATGCGGCGACGGCAACAAGGTTGTGGCCGGCTCGAGTGAGGATCGTGGGGAAGAGGGAAGGGAAAAAAGAAGAAGGAAGTTGGGTGAGGAGGGTGGTGGTGGCTGGATGGTGACAATGTTGGAGGTGTGGAATAAATAGATGTCAGGGAGAAGAAAATGAGTGGTCGGTGAGAAAAACAAATGGTCATTGAGAAAAGCGAATTGTCATCTCGTAATTAAAACTTAACTCGACTCTGACTCTAGAAAAATAATACTAACTCGTAATAATTCTAAAAAATCTTGAAAAACAGGGAAAATCCCATAAAACATAATACACACAATATTACAATGACATGCTCTATAACTATAACCCACCCAAACTGCCCGCAACGCTTCCTAATGCTTTATTCAGCCTAAAAATAATTCTTCAATCTAATTAAAATATAAAAAATTCATGTGTACTCATATATATTCTGATAATTCATTCTGTTGTTGTATTGCTGACATTATCATCATATACTTGGGCACATATGACTCTCATGGTTCATAACACAAGACCGGTTTTGGCTCGGTACACGTATTCTGAAATTGCCCCGACTGAAAATAATGGTCAAACCGACCGGTTTAGACTATAAAACCCTGACTCAAATCACGGGTTTTACAGACTCTACTTGATGGGAATGATGGCACAGTTATATGTAGTGGTGCATCTAAATTGAGATTGGGATGTGTACTAATGCAGCATTAAAGTTGTGGCCTTGCTTCTAGACAATTAAAGATTCATGAACAAAATTATGCCACACATAACTTGGAGTTAGCAGCAATTGTATTTGCTCCCAAATTGTGGAGATATTATTTATATGGATCAAAATTTGAAGTCTACATAGACAACAAGAGTTTGAAATACATATTCATTCAAAATAATGAAAATTTGAGGTAAAGGAGATGAATGGAGTATCTCAAAGATTTTGATTTTCTACTACTCAATCACCCAGGAAAGGCTAATATAGTGGACAGGTACATTGAGCCGAAAAAGGAGCGATGATACTCATAAACAAGTGATCAAGTTATGGACCATGACTAGATAGTTAGTAGCTACTAAACTAGTTTTGCAACATACTCGGTTTTTAACTAATTTCATCATGTCTAATGACTTCGTAGAAAAATTGAAAATGGCACAAGTTGATGACAAGAAGATGAATGCATTTATGGAAAAATCAGCAGATATAAAAATAGATGATAAAGGGATTGTTTGATTTAGAGGACGGTTGTATGTTCCTAATGATATGGAATTAAGGAAAACCATATTAGAGGAAGCACATCATTCTAAATTTTCTATGCATTATGGAGTGACAAAGATGTATCAAGATTTAAAACGTACATATTAGTAGATGGGTATGAGGAGGGATGTCGTGAACTTTAACTCTAAATGTTTGACTTGTCAACAAGTAAAAGCCAAACACCAACTCTGTGGAAGATTACTTAAGCCACTAAAAATACTTGAGTGGAAGCGAGAATGTGTAACGACCCAGCCCAAAGTGCAACGTAATGGGCTAAGTCATTTTTTAAAATGGGTACCCCGGAAGTTAAAGATCTATAGTCCATTCTCACTTATAAACAGGATCTTCTCCCAGTAGGTATTAGATGTGGGACTAAGTTGAGGGATCTCACAATCCACCCACCTTAGGAAATTTCGTCCCCGAAATGCCTATATTTGGCCCGTTGCTAGCCCCAACCCACGACCTTCTGGCCCGTGACCGGCAGCCTAGCCAACGTTTCTAGTCTTGGGCCGTTGCTAACCCCAGCCCACGACCTTTTTTGGCCTGTAACTGGCAGCCTAGCCAACGTCCCTAGGCCATCCCACCATCTAACACGGAACCAGGTCGGCTCTGATACCATTTGTAACGACCCAACCCAAAGTGCAACGTAATGGGCTAAGTCATTTCTTTAAAATGGGTACCCTGAAAGTTAAAGATCTATAGTCCATTCTCACTTATAAACAGGATCTTCTCCCAGTAGGTATTAGATGTGGGACTAAGTTGAGGGATCTCACAGAATGTGTGACATGTGGCTTTGTAGTAAGACACCCTAAATCGTTGAGGAAGAATAATTCTATTTGGGTAGTGGTAGATTGATTGACCAAATCAGCACATTTCATTCCAGTTATATCAAACCAGACAACTGAGTATTTGGCTAAATTGCACATTGATAATATATTTCGTTATCATGGAATTCCTAAAGAAATTGTGTCTGATAAAGATCCTTTATTTACATCACATTCATGGAAGGCTTTTCAACAAGCTTTGGGTACTGAAATAAAATTGAGTACTACTTGTCACCCCCAGACAGATGGTCAAAGTGAGAGAGAACTATACAGACCTTGGAGGATTTACTTAGGACCTGTACTCTGGATTTGGGAGGTAATTGGGAACAACATTTATCTCTAGTAGAGTTTACCTACAATAATTCCTACCAAGCTAGTATAGGAATGGCCTCATTCAAAGCTTTGTATGGACATTCTTGTAGATCACCTACATGCTGATTAGAGTCTCCGGATGTAGTGACTGTTGGTACACAATTGTTATAAGAAGTGGCAGAAAAGGTGAATTTCATTAGACAAAAGATTAAAGCAGCTCAAAATAGGCAGAAAAGCTATGCAAATGTAAAGAGGAAAGAGCTAGAATTTAAAATTAGGGATAGTGCCTACTTAAAAGTGTCACCAACAAAGGGTACTATAAGATTTGGATTTTCTGGAACACTTAGGCCTAGATAAATTGGACCCTTTGATATAATTGTAATAGTTGGCGATTTGGCATATTAAATGACTTTACCTACTGGTTTGGACAAGGTGCACAATGTATTCTGCATATCTATGCATAAGAAGTATATTAGGGATGGAGGCCACATTATTCCTGATTATAGGGAGCTTAATAATCAACCTGATGCCACCTATGAGGAGGAGCCAATAAGAATTTTAGAAAAACAAAATAAGGTACTATGGAGGAGGACAATACCGTTAGTCAAAGTGCTATAAAGAAATCAAGGGCACGAGGAAGCTTCATGGGAGGAGGACATGGGGAAAGAGTATCCTCATTCATTTGGAGTTGAGGAGCAAGGTAATTTAAATTCCCATAGTTATTTTATTTAAGTGATTTTTGGGGACAAAAATTACTAAAGTTGGGAAGAATGTGAGATCCTAGTTCATGCCAATTTTTTTATCTGATTATTTATTTAATTGAGTAAAATTGATCAAGAAGGCTTAGATCAGGTAGAATAATTAAGTGAAATTTATTTCAGATTATAAACTACTTTTAAGTCAGGAAAAAGATACTTAATTATGTATTTTGACAAAATTTCCCAAAATACCCCCCATTAAATAGAGACCCTTATATAAAACGTAACCGAGGTCACCCCTCTCTCTCTCAAAAAGTTTCTGACGTTGACTTCTAGAGGATTAGTGGGAGAAGGAGTGGCTAAGGCTTGTTAATTCCATCGTTTTCTTTGTCTTTTTCATCATAAATCATCATATTTTAATTGAATTGTGTCAGTGTTGCATGCATACATCATATTATGATTGATTCTACCATAATTTTTGGATGAATTGTGATGTTAGGAAATCTGTAAATTTCTGTGTTTTGATGATATTATGGTGTGGTTCATTGAGTACTCGGAGATGGAACTCATTGGACATGGATTTTCATGAAAAAATATGAATTATGCATGTTTGTTCTTGTTCAAATTAAGAATCTTGGTAATATTTATATTATTTTGTAAATCATGATAGTAAATAGATGAGTGAATAGATGATATGTAGTTGTGTAATGATTTTATGAAAATTTGCATGCTTATAATTAAATTAACATGAGACATAGTTCATGTAGCAAGTTATATAAGAATTACTTGTTAAATTATGCTTGGATGGTGCAATTAAATGCCATAGTTAATTGCACAAAAACTTAACATGGGTCTGTTAAAAGTGTAATTAACTTGTCAAAATGATTAAATATTGATTATATGTTAAATAATCATAAAATAAACAAGTTAAGAAAACTATTTTGCACTGCAGGGCCGTGCCCCTATATCCTAACGCCACAGCACTGCGTATCATGTTTGGCGTGTGGGCGAGCCATCACTGCGTCACTCTGAAAACCAAGATTTCAGCACCCCAGCATTGGTGTATGTATCTAATAATGAAATCCCCTCCCAATAAAATAGGTGATATCACCCCTTGTAGTGTTCGATTAGGTTATCTAAATTAGAACTATTTATCTTGTTAGAGAACTCTCTTTGTTTGATTAATTATAATTTTGATTTTTAGGCAACTCTCTTTGTTGTGATTCATTTAATATTGTTTTTATGAATTGCTTGTGGTTGATGTTAAAGAAATTTGATTGTAAAAGCAAATAAAAATACGTCTGTGATTGATGTTGTTTCCCTGAATTTTTTTATACTTAATGATCAAAATTTTGAATTTTTAGATCAACTAGAAATGCCCCCTTCGTTATAATTCAAATTTTTGTCTTGTTTTTTTATGAATTCAATTGGTCACTCTAGTTATGCGAATTGTTTTATAAAAAACTGGAATGGGTGCAGGTTTTGCAGTGGGTCTATGATGAATGGTTGTGAGCTGCATTGGATATTATTATAGTAGCTACGGAGAGCAAATGACAATGATAGTTGCACTCTTTTCTTCTACATACTACTTGGAAAGAATTTTATTACTAATGATATATTTTTTGATCTTTTATTTTCAAGGTATATATTATCTGATCTTGGTAGAAGAGGTTTTTTTATTCAAATAAGACAAAATCTGTTAAGATTGAGGCCGAATGTTGATGTTAACTTTGTGTTTCTCAATTACAATTCAAGCTGATATCAAGCTGGAAATTTTAAGTTGATATCAAGCAAGAAATTTCTTTGCTGTATAAAGCAGCTCGGGCTCGAGTTGAGCTCGAACAACTGGTTCTAACTTCGAGTCGGATATATATATTGAGAATTCGATTGAGCTTTAGTCGAGTTCGAACAAGTGTCGAGTTGATTCAAGTCGAGCTCAAGTATATATTAAATTCAGCTCACTCGTTCGATTAGCAGCCCTAAACATGAACAAACGCATCAATTTTTTTCTCTTTTTAAGGAAGGGAAAGGTGAGAGGCCACAAGTTATGCTAATGTCTAACCTTTGACAATCTTTTGAACGGCACATTTGATGTCAAATTCCATCAATTGTAACAACTAACGGGCAGCTCGTCTAGACAATGCTGGTTGTTGTAACAAATAGCGCACTGGATTATTATGGACAGCAGGGTAGACTTCGTATGTTAAAAAATAGTAGACATGCTTTCTCCATTCTCAAATACTTCTATTCTGCTGAATTTATTGTGCGGCTAAGATAATATAACGGCCCTTCTTTAAATCTTTAAAAGTTTGATCACACTCACTAAATGAAAAGAAACCTTTCACCTTTATTTAAGAGTTGTGTCAGTGGTAGGATCTTGGCCGACATTGGAAATGAAGGGATGAATGTAGTTAACTTTCCAAAGAAAACTCTAAAGTTGCCTCAATGAAGTAGGACTCGTATACCGAATTGCTTGAAGCATCATTGGAGCTTTTTTTACTGCATTGAAACGTGTTTATATTCCGAATTTATTAGAAGATGCTATTTTACTTAATTTGAACTATTATTTGTAGTTAATTATGCTTGAAAAAAGGAAGCAATGAAGATCATATTTATTGTGATGCTATCGAACGACTCAAAAAATTCCATGCATCCTCTTTTGCTTTATTAACAGGTCGCGTGCCATTTCTTTAACAAGGGTGCCTTAGGGCAACCCTAGTCTCTTATTAATCCATATAAAAACCACTCCACGAAATCCCTGCCTATTTTACCCAAAACCAATCGATCTAGCCATGAGCAGGTTGAAGAGAGCTCTGAAGTATCTTTAGCGCTCTCGTGGGTCGATTGGTTCTCTTTCACTAGCGATTGTAAATTTCGCTGTTCAAACATACAGTTAGACCAAAATAAATTATGAAAACTAAAGTTTATACCTTGGCATTTTTATACTTTTGGCTTGTAAGTGGGAGGTTTGTGAAGGAGTTCGTTTTGTGAGTAACTTTTGGCGGGACTAATTTTGTTTGGAACAGGTTTTGAGAATTTCAATTTGAAAGTTGAAAACATTAAAAATAAATTGAGAAAAATATATAAAGAGTGGAGAGTAAACTTTGGTATCAGTTTTTAAAATGAAATGTACATTTTCTACTCCCCATCTCTTCTTCTCTTCTTCTATTCTTCCACAATTCTTTTCCCTCTTCTCTACATCTAAATTAAATCCTGCTCTTTGGTTCTGATTCACCGGTGGCTTCATCTCTACAATATGGCGAAGAAGAACAAGGTGTCATCCATGGTCACCTAGCTTCTTCCTTGCCCCCTCCCGCTGCGGAAATCTTACCAGCTCTCACCACTGCCAGACAGCCTTCCAATTAAATACAGGAAGCCAACCAGTTCTTGTGCGCCAAGGGTTCCACAAATTAGCACCCTAAATTACCGGACAGATTCCAGTATTTAACCACCAAGGAGCTAAACTTGCAGTGGCATATTTTGTTTTGTGGCTTCTCGGTCTCGAATTTGAATTGAACTCGGTTGACTCGGCTTGAAATCTGGTACAAGGCAAAGTTTTGAGCCAAGCTGAGCCCAAACAGGCATCTGACGAGACAAGATTGGGCAGGCTCAGTTCAAAGGGAGTTTGTTGTCAAACGGCTTTGCTTGACCGGCGCCCCTAGCAACATATGATCAAACCTAACCAAAAACATTTCCGCGGCGCACATGCGCAAAGCACAACCCACAACTGTTTTAATGGCCATGGGCATGCTTTAGAGTGGAAGAATGGTAGCAACCGGAAACTCGTCCCTTAATGCAAAAGACCATTGGTAACTTGGCATGCCAAGTGATCGCCGGGAGCCCACATTGTTACATTGAAGGGCTATGAGCTGAGAAAAAATTTGATACGTGTAAATAACGATTTTATGGTCAAACAAATAAAACATGAAATCACATTTAAACTTACACAGAAGGGGAAACCGGCCGCACAACAAAATTGACTAATCTACACTGCCCACTCCCAACACCTGTACAAATGCCAGCACTTGTATTTACATTTTCAAAACATCACATGGCCCTAGCTTGACGTTCCACAAGCATCATTTGTTTCACTCTTGATCACCCTAGTGTTATATGAACCGCATAGCCCGCACTTGTGGTATAACCAGTGGAAACGGGCCAGCCCCTTCTTTCCACAATCGTTGCATAGGATATCCTGAATTGCCAAGAAAAAACCATCTTCAGCTAATAGAAAATGAAAAGAATGTGATTAAACACGATACACTGATTAGAACGAACAAGTATGCATGAGGTGTGGAACAAGTATTGTTGAATTGAGGGGGGAAATAAATTTCACAATAATTTAAAAATGTTCAGGAAGGTTTTCGATGGAACATTTTTGGGAAAACATAAGCATTGGAGTTTCATGACAGCATGCAGTGTGCAGAAGCTGTTTAATCAACAGTCATGATAAAAACAGACTAACACCATTATCATAAGTCTGATCATAAAAAACAATTTTCAATTTGTCAAGTTTCTCATAGTTTTTACAAAAAAAATATTGTAAGAGAGAAATACCTGACAACGATTCCTGTATTCTTCTGGAAGCTCTTCAGTGGCTAGCAGGGCATCAAGCATACCAAAGTAAACCTGGGTCAATTCAGACTATTAAAAGCAAGTGCATTTTAGAAATATTTAAAGGAAAGAATAATACTTAGTTAATAACTACATAAAATTGGAAGCCATAGCGCAAAATGAAAAACAACTACTCCATAACGATAAATCTACTTTCGGATAGTCATCAAAAAGTTAAAAGATTTCTAGAAAAGAAAACCACCTGTACCTCCCAATCTTTTGCCTATTAGTCCAGTGTAGCCTGTTTTATTTGGTTCTAATACTTGTCCCTGCTTGGTTCTAACATATATTCTATGCATATAAATATATTACAGAATTGGGCATAACATGGAGATTAAGGTCAACACAAATATCAGCATGTTCTAAAACAGCTAGAATAAGGCATACCTGCCATTAATTTTGCTAATGCATATATAGATGACATTAGTTTTATCCTTATACGTTGTGTTTCATTAAATTTAGTATTTCAATAGATAATGATCCTATACAACTTGCCCACATGATATGATCTTTTTGTACTCATTTGGCTATGATCATTTGTGATTCATTTTTTGTGATGATCTTTTTTGGCCTTTGATTATGTTTTCTCTAATCTGACATATAATGTATTCGTCACCGGCAACAGAAAAACTTCTAAACCTTGTGCACCAGGAAATTCGGGATCATTATTTTCTAGTTTTCTTTTTTTATTTTTTCAAGGCAAGGGAACGGACTCAAGTTAGAAAAATAGATCTTTATCAAAAAGTTTGAAAGTTAGATGGTCTGCAGGGTTTGAACCCCATACCTCCAGTGGAGGTATGTCCTTTCAGCCACTGACACTAGCCTCAGAAAAACCACCAAGAAAAAAGGCCGAAAATTTTCATTATTTTCTAGTTAAAGGTGTAGTTTACAATTTTACAATCAAAAAAGCGGATAATTTTCATCTTCCAATAGAAGAATTGTTAAGATCATCACTAGGAATGAAAAACACCAAGAACAGTTGGTCTAAACTTTGATGTAATTAATAAACTATGTAAACTAAACAAATATCAAAGATTGACACATTCAAGAGCCTATGAGGCTATATGAAACCAAGAACAATGCCTGAAGAAAAACAAGACAGGCAAAAAACAGAAGCACTATCAGCGTAATCAAACTAGAAACATAAGAACTCTAATATGCATGCCTCTTCTTCAACATACAGAGTTATTGTTATATAAAAAATAACTAGAAATTTACTTCCACTAGACAAAAAAATAATCATATTTACCGCCATGTCTCCCAAGGATTTGCTGCAAATTGGGCATGCATAATGACTGCAAGTATACGCCTATTAACAAAATGAGACTGGTCATAAAAATTACAGTATAATTGCATTTGATATAAAATATCTAAACATAAGAACATCCAGGAGAATATCTACAAGCCCTTGTGACATACCTGAAAACAAGCTGAATGCATAAAATGGCCACAAGGAAGAGACCTAACTGCTGCACTCGAAGTGAAGAGAAAATCACAACATATGGGACAGTTAGTTTCCAGGCTTTTTCACGACATGTATGTTCCGATAGCTTCATTCCCAGGCAGCAATTACAAGTCATACAGTGGAAGAAGTCTATTCCAAGCCCTTTCCCAAGACGACATAAGTTGCAAAATGGACAATGGTAAACACTTCTGAAAGAGAGAAAATGTTCATTAGCTGAGAATAAGCATCCATGCCTTCCACAACAACAGCATGAACCAATGGTTCCATAGAGACCAGATAAAAAGATGGTCTAGCAGGTTTCTATTATCCATCAAATAAAGTGTAAAAAGGATGATGAGAAGTATATCAATGGCTTTTAGCAAACTATGCATATTTCTTTTAGGGTATGTTTGGTTTGATAGATTATAATTGAAAGAACAAGATAAGGATTTAAGAAAGAAAAAGAAAAGAAATGAACTTTCCTATCATATTCTCTCATGTGTTTGGTTAGAAAGAAAATAAAATTTTTTAAAGGATCATTTTCACTTTCTAGCATTTCCATGCTTTATTGTGAGAAAATAGTTTGTGAAGAAGTTTTCCATCATGATGGAAAACAGCTTTCCTTTCTCACATTTTCTTTCAAACCGAATAACTAAAAATGTGAGAAAAATACACTTTTCACACATTTTCTCTCTTTCTCACAATCCAAATGAACAGTTAAGGTATTTGCATCTTACAGACACAACTTAATTAGGATCAGAGAGAAAGGAACCCTAAGAAGCAGAAAGTGTTTCCCCACATGATGACATTTTCTGAAACTCGCATTCAGCATCATTATTCAAATATAGTACGGTCAACTTTTCAAGGTATTTTGATCGACCAAAAAATTAAAACTAATAAAATATTTACCTTTCATCATCAAAAATTTACAAATACTACAGTAGTATTTAGCCATTTGAAATTCCTGGCAGGAAGGAGTTCTACAAGTTGGCCCAATTGGCTGAATTTTAAGGCAACGCATGCACATCATCTCCACAATTGCTTTTCTATAAAATGTACGAGCACGACTGAACTTTTATCAGCATTATCATAATAAAACACAAGATAGACATACTTTACAATCGATCAATAATGAGATGCTTACCGATCCATTGAGTGATAACTAACATTATCATGGCAAAATCTGCAAGCAAACAGCTTGTTACAGCAAATAGCTAGCAGTTTGCAGTTTCTTTTATAATGTTCACATCCAAATACTTGTTTCTCTGGATCACGGAAAGATGGAGAACATCCAGGCACTTCATCCTCATTTAATGCTTCCCCTCTTTTTTCCTGAGGTAACTTTTGCTGAGCAGCAATCCACCGACTGAATAAACAAGAAGATCAACCTTTGAGCACCATACAAGAGTCTCTAATTTTGGATTATGCAAATATACAAAGTGCCATCAAACAAACCAAGTCATAAGATTCTGAATAAGATATGCTTTTCGTCTTGGATCAATGGTTGTGTCCCGAGATAATTTTCTGATCTCTGCCTCCAGTTCATTCTGATTCATTCTAAAAATATCTTTCCAGCCAGGCTTGAACATCTGATCACTATGGTCAAGACTATCTTGAATATCTGAAACTACAAAGCTACATCAGAATGAAAAAACTAAAAACATTTATCAATTTAAACTCAGCATATATATAGAATACATAAAATTGAAGATCATTTACAAATCATTTTGACCAACATCGGCTACTGTCAAAATAAAATTGATTAAATTGCTAACATAACATCCAGTATGCATGCATCCACAACACGGTATAGACCAACCTAATGGCTAGAATGGTCTCAAGTGTCAACCACATTTCAGCCACAACCTAAAAGAGTTTCTTGAAATTTTTTCTACTTTCTTGGAAATTTTTGTCAAACCAAAAGGTTAATTTCTCCTTTCGATAAATATATAGCTCATAACCAAACATAATCCAGACCAAATATAATCCATGTACATGCGACACAAACAAGCTACTTGTGTGAGATAAAGGCATGAGGTGATGAGCATTAGACAAACTTAATATTCGAATGAGAGATATACAAACCTTCATGAGATATACTGCTCCCTACTGAAGTTTGAGGAGCTTCAGGACTTCCAGTCCACCATTCATTGAGCCACTCACTGAACATCGTGTTTTTTGTTGCCTGCTTCCATGTATCAATCATTTTGTTTTGCTCTTCTTGAGTCAGTGCAGAAGTTACCCATGGCAACATTGACTGAAGCACCTCTGCACCAGTTGTTCCAATAATTCGTCCAACAATTTTGTCCTGCTCCTCAACTGTGAAATGATTATCAAACAAAGGCCAGAGCTCAAGTTCCTCTCTCAAAATATGATGATCGAGGGTGACACGAATAGATTTACACATGCCCTGAAGGCGGGTAGCTTGTTCATTATATTGCATAAACAGGTGATCTTTCACATGATCAGCAGAAGAGCCCAAGTCCCTGTTAATTACCTCATGAAGTTGAGAAAGTTCAGACAAAACAGACGATATATCTTCAAATAATTTTTCCTCTTGCTTGTGGTCAAGAGTGTAAGAATGGCTCACGTTATGAAGAGCCTCTTTAGATTCCAAAGCAGGGAAAACAATATCATCTTCAGCATTACTATGAGCTCTGTACAAACCCCACAGCAACCGAAATCTTCCACTAAACTGTCTGAAAAATGACTCATCACAACCAGTAAGCTTTCCAGATTCAATATCCAAATATTCCAAGTCTTTACTAATGGCTTTATGAAATTTGAATATGGTATCAATTGGTCGACGCACATTGCCCACATTGGGAGAGCTGACATCTGACTCCCAAATGAAGAGACTGGAATTTAACGATGGTGCAGATGAAAAATTGTACGACAAAGATAGCAAGGACTTCGACGCTGAAAGAGAGGATATCCCCAGATCACTTCTATTAACTCCTAAATCTGGGACACAACAAGGAGAATCCATACAAGAAATCTCACAAACATTTGCACCATCTGATTTGTGAGATCCACTGCTCCCTTCATGCAATTGATAAAGATTTCCTTTCTTAACTGGTCGACCATGTTCCATAAGCAGTGCTTCTTTCTGAAGATCAGACTGGCAAGCACAAGCACAGATAGATTGACACACATTTTCACTATGTTCGCTTAGCCTCTTTACTGGACAACCACCGACGCAACTCGAGGACAAACATGTGAACCTTTCTGCCGCTGATATGCTCTGGCGGCGGCCTTTGCATGCCCATCCCATGAACAAAGTGACAAGTGCAGCATCTGAAGTAGGAGCAGCAAATTCATTTTCAAGTAATACGTAACATTCCACTCAGAAACCTCCTCACTGAAACTTAAATTGCTCATTACATAAGTGCCGTGTGAGACAGATACACTAATGATAAAACCACCAAATTATCACACTAGCATGGTGGCAATAAACAATCGCTTCACTAGATATTTTACCACAAAAATGCTTTTCTAGAACACGTAAGAAAAACCCCTCACAGTTACAACACACATCCTTCTAACAGGCCTTTTACCTATTGTTTTAACCAATAAAGTGTATGATCTGACCTGCCAACTGCATGTTTTGGAGGAACGATTTTGCCTGCTCTTCACTCAAAGACCCAATGAGCCAAGGAAGAACACGCTCTACCAATTTCAGGGGCATTACACATAAGCTCTCATAAAGAAGTTCCCGCTGCCTTTTTAAAGTGAAGTATTTGTGCGCAGCAGGAAGAACCTAAAAAATTTGCCACGAGACAGAAAAAATAAACGCAAGATAATTACAAAAATAAAAAGAAAAATCATTATCTGGCATAAGCAAAATTGAAAAGAAAGGTACTCAGGTTTACTTGGACTTCCTCATCATGAAAATGGCTCTGTATGCTATCCATTATTTGATCAGCATGCAAAGAAAGTTGCGTATAAAACTCTGCCAAAGTTGATTTTGCCCCTGCATTTTCAATGCTTTCTATCAAAACCGAACTTTGTTAAATTGACTTTCTTCTTCAGCGTGCTTTTGAGCAAAAGAGAACTCCCCATCCACTGCAGGAAATATAATCTTATCCTCAGCTAAACTGCAAGAAGACTTCCAAGAAGTTAGTTTCCAATGACAGCTCTGTTTATAAATCCATAAGGTAAGAGAAACAAAAAACATAAATAAATGTATAGCTCTGTTTTCCCACATTCATAGGCATTCAAAAGCCCATATACAAACAAGGCAAACAAACGGTTATAAAGACACAAAATAAAGCTGAACTTGCACAGAAGTCAAAAGGAAGTAGCAATGATATTTCCTTACACCGAAAAACATAAAATGCACTTCATCTGGTAAAGAAACTGATGTGCAAACGAATTTATATATTTTATTGTATAAAAGTTTCAGTACATCATATATATGTCAAATTATGACTCTAATTTATAAGACAGCAAACAACACAAATCAGCGCCAAATAAATGGTTAATGGTGGGGACTATAAAAGCATGTCCTTGCTCAGCATTAATTGTATACTATGAATTCATTACTTATTATGATCCAATTATGATGAGGGCATAAGAGTTGTCTTGGCATAGTTTTATATTCGTACATATTTTTCATCTGGTAGCTTTATGAAATCTAAGCTGCATTCCTAGAATTGGTAGAATTATAATTATATATATATATATATATATATATATATATATTATATATCTATAAATAGGAACTGAATTGGAAAATTGAAATCCCGTGTTGGCATTGCTAAGAAAAGTAGCTGCCTTGGCCAAACTACCAATTTGCTTTCCCTGCACCTTGCAAATGCCTTTCTTGTCCTTAATTCTTCTCCTCTCCAATGAAAGAATTCATGTCATCACTTGTTTTTAACTTATAGTACCCTTAACAGGCTTCTAACTCAATACTCAAGCTTCATCTTCTTATCTTTCAAGTAAAGAGTGAGGTCAAATTGACCCCCAAGTAAAACTGTGAAAACATATAATATGCAATTTGAAGTGGTCTTAAGAGAATGAATCGAGATGGAGGCAATCAAAACAGGCGAAAAGAATTTGACATCTGGGAATGATATCATTTAAGGTCATTGGCCAAGTTAAATAGCATAACAAAAGGGCCATCAACCACATCATTATTGACTTGGAAAAAAATAATGATGATGGTAGCGATAACGATGATGATGATGATAACAACAATGATGATAACGATCATGATGAAACACAAAACAAGGACCAGTATAATGTCACTACCTATGCATAAACTGTTAAAATATTTGTAAAGAATGAATGCATAAATACCTGTGATAGATGCAGACTTGCGCGATAAAATGTAGCCTTTCATTAAATTCTGACAAATCAGAAAAGTTTCCAGAAAGTTGAATCATCTTAGCTTTCTCTGCAATATTCTTCAGCTCCTTTTTAATAGCACTATGCCAGTATAATATTTCATCTATTGGATAAGGTCCATCGGAATCAGTGCATGTACAGTTCAACTCAGGATATTTTCTTTTTCCTGCTGTAAGTGGCTCAAAGGGGCAGCCCTTTGTTTTAGGTTGATCAAGCTCAGTCATGCAAGATGCCTGACAGCGTTGACATTGTGAAGCCTCTGAATGATTTTTGTCCAATACTGTAGAAGCTTTTCCCTTCATCCATGTTAGTATGACCTTCACCCCATGACATTGCCTAATTATAAAAATAATCAAAGATACTAAACCAAGAATCATTTATAAATAAATGCATACCTGTTGGAGAAGTTTTACTTCTGGGACTATTTTAGACAAGCATTTTAGCATATGTTCATGTTCATTAGAGGATATAGAAGATGAAAGCCAAGGAAGGAACTCTGTCATCATATGCACCGGAATGCTACAAAGGAACTGCCAGACTAAAGCAGCTTGTTCTTCAAACGAGAACTTTTCCATCAGCAAAGGAAAGACCTGCAACATCAATCCCTCTTTATAATCACCAAGACTGAAAAAAAATTATTTCGAGGCAAATCTTAACCAAACTTTGTGCATTATTTTTAGGGGGAGAGATAATGCTAAAAAAGCTACTTTTTCTAATCACACATTGCATCCCAAAAGAAAGTTTGCCTTCATGGACTGCCAAATCATTTGGGTGGAAAGTAGACAGCTAAATGATCATTCAGAATAGACAATTTCTTTATTATTCAAAGTTCATCAGACATATAGATCAGATCCTGATCAAACCCTAAAACATAAATTATATTGCCCCATCCGATTCACCTCTTGCTGTAATATGATTTATCCATATTCACAATTTTACAAAACCATCCAAGCTGTTAACTTCAAACTTTGTAATCTGATAAGGATCTAATTAAGCAACAGTGAATGACACAACCAAACTACCTGCTCCTCTTCTTTAGACATATGCTGAGCAAGAGAGGTTTGAATGGCTCCTGTGCATGAAGCAATCTCTCTCCGGAAGATGGTATTGTAAGATACATTTGAATTCAGAAGCTCAAACAATTGATCAAATAATGCGCTTTCCCCTTTGTGCTCAAGAGAATAAGTTCTTGCCACATTCTTCACCCGCATATCAAGTGCAGGGAATATAACCTGAATGATCACCAAAAAAATTAAATAACATTTTAAATTATCTAAATAGTAAAATGGCATTATTTTTGGAATATTCTAAAAGCCCTTGTTGCATTGAATACACTTAATGAGTTTTTGTGCCATATGAAAATGACTAAGGCAAGAAGTACATTATGTGGTAGTTAGATACCAAGTTATCTTCTTAATACGAAATGGTCAATCGCCATAATCGTCATAGTAGTGTTCATTTGCCAATAGACAATAAAACATCAAATATACGATATAATGTGCAATCACAAATAGCGTAAAATACATGGTAAATATTGTACATAAGCAGAATAAAGCACTATTTTAGAATGCTAAATTTCTATCTCTGTCACATAATTCACACATCGAAACAATCACAAAAGCTTTACATGAATGAAGTAATCACATTTAAAAAATAAATGCTAAATGGAGGAGTATTTAGCTCAATGCGACTAAAATCATTTCTCATAACTCATGAATCCAACCAAATTAAGAAGCTTTCCTGGTTCTCCTAATCTCTAACACTAAACATTGAAGCAAAATAAAGCATTATTTTCGAATGCTAGGCCCTCTTTCCCACACACGCAACTGAGTCACAGAACCATTCACAAAGCTTTATAAAAAGAAGGCATTCAATCCAGAAAAATAGATACAAGTGGAGTATGTAGCTAAACGCAACTAAACATTTCTCAAAACTCACAAATCCAAACAAGGCATAAAACTTTCATCGTTCAGCTAGTTTTCATTCAAACACAATACCCCACCTCACAAGCGAATGTTCTATCCTCAACTCTGCGGACAAGACAACCTAGAATTTAAACTGGAAAAAAATAACATAAACCGCAATAATCAAGGCCCAATCATTCCAACCTCCTCCGAACACAAAAGGATACAAAATGATTTGAAGCTAAATCAGACTAGGAATTTCACAAAACTTACAAATCCAACCCAATACGATAAGCCTTCCCCATTTTCCTAATCCTCACTCAACCTTATCTGATGCAGCTAGCTCACAATCTATTGATCAATCCTCAACCCCGCACAGAAAACACACAACACCAAACATGAATCAAAGGCAACAATTATGGCTGTCGACTGTAAAACTCGGAATTCCGCAGAAAAGAAAGAGATCTGCGAACCTCGTCCTCAGCATTGCAGAGGTGCTTGTATATGGCGCGCAAGAACCGGTGGCGCTCGAGCAGCGGCTCCATGTCCCCGTGCAAGTCGTGGAGGAACGACACGGCGGTGCGGTGCAGCCCGTCCAGCTCCACCCGGATTGCCTTGTGGAAGAAGAAGAAAATCAGAATCGGCGAGTCCGCCAGCGACTCCTCCCAGCTCGCCCCCTCCTCCGCCGACCCCGTCGCCGCAATGGCCGGCAGAACCCCGCCGTCCCGAACGCCCGTCAACGGCGTCGCCATTGTGGAAGAAGGTAGAGCAAGGGCAAGAACAAAGAGGACGACTAATCTGAGGCTTGGAGTGGAGTCGAAACCCTAGAATAACGGAATTCGGCGGAAAGGTAGGCGGGTTTTGCGGTATCGTCACCTTCCCTAGATTCGATAGCTTTCAACCGACGACCAGCTGCGTCTTTTTCTTTAGTGAATCCTCTTTCCCCTCTTCGTTTCTGTTGTTTTGTTTGTTCGCTTTCATTCAGTAACTTGGAAGAGGGACGCTAAGATTGAGCAGGTGAGGGTTTTATAGAGTGGTTGCCACGTGACATTCCGCCACGGTGGCATCTAGAATGATGTGGATTGACAGGTCGGATTCGCCAGAGGTACGTGCTTTCTGCTGTAAAAAGGTATTATCATTGCCATGAGAAATTCCGTACAGCCGATTCAATTCAATTCGATTAATCCCTTAAAATCCGAGTCAAAAAGGTGGTTTTAAATCGAATCGTTAAAATTAATCTTTAAACTGCCCAATTCAAACAACTGATTTACAAGTAATTTATGAATCGACTTTTTGCCAAATTTTATATATTTTAATATTTGAAACTCATACAATAGATAAAGATATTATTTATGTAAATTTAAGAAAATTTAACTAACAATATTCTTATTACATTACGCTTTCACTCTATTTATGACATTTACTACTTTAAAGTTTACAAATTTTGCTTAAGAATACTTTGTTTTATAATAAATATAATTTGACAAAAAGATTTACTGCAATATATTTTTGTATCTTGATTTTATTTGTAAATTGTATAAATTTGGATCGACTTCATATCAAATCATCAAGAGAAATTAAACTAGATAAATAAAATAAAATAGCGGAAGCGTACCTGAAGCCATAAAGAAACTAAAGTCTGAATCCAGGAAGAGTTTTCAAAACCTGAATTCTCAGTTATGGATCTTCCAAATCCAAGACTAGTTTTCTAAACCAAAGTTCTGGACAATGGGATACCAGAACGAAAACCAGATATGAATTCAGGGACCATAACCTCCTTATTTATAGCCTTAGTTCCATAAATTCAATTCCACCCATTACGAAAGAGAAATTATGAAAAGGTATCTACACATTGAATTCCACACTTTTCTCATTGAATTCCACATTTTAATTTATGGCTCATAACCCTTAACTTTAGTAGATCAATTTAATTTAGCCAACCTTATATAATAACATATGATACAATTCCTGATTCATGTATATATTTATGTCCAATTTCCAACAATCTCCCACTTGGACTTAATATATACACAAAATAATTGTATAACTTTATGAGCTCCAAACATATGTCATTATACCAAAATAACAATCTCGTCCATTAATCAATGTCAATATAGGATCAAGGCGATTTTCGTCACATTGAGCGTAACTAAACCTTCCATGGTCACATACACCAACATAATCAAATGACATAGATCAAGTATGGATGTGTAGCATGAAAATTACATGTAATTTGATCTGAACATGCCTATTTTCAACTGGTCCAACCTTATGAGATCACCAAAATACCAAAACAGAGTGAACCTTAAACCAAAATACTGCAGTTCAATACAAACTCCCACTAAAGTAACATATCATCAAATGATACAATACCCATATGAGCAACATGCTCATGAAAGACCTTGGGTAGTAAACTTTTAGTAAGCGGATCCGCAACCATGGAGTTTGTTCCAATATGTTCTATTGATACTTTACCACTCTGAACTCTTTCTTTCACAACAAGAAACTTGATCTCTATATGTTTTGATTTAGATGAGCTCCTGTTGTTATTTGAATATGATACTGCAGACTGATTGTCACAAAATATCTTAAGTGGTCTTTCAATATTATCAACAATACGCAGCCCTGTGACAAAATTCCGCAACCATATTCCATGATTGGATGCCTCATAACAAGCTATGAATTCAGCTGCCATAGTGGAAGAAGCTATGAGTGTCTGCTTAGCACTTTTCCAAGAAATAGCTCCGCCAGCTAGTAGATAGACATAGCCAGAAGTGGATCGACGACTATCTTGACATCCAGCAAAATCGGAATCAGAATACCCAATGATCTCCAGTTGATCTGATTTCCGATATGTGAGCATGTAATGTTTTGTTTTCTGAAGATACCTCATGACTCTTTTGGCTGCTATCCAGTGATCCAATCCTGGATTACTTAGATATCTGCCCAACATTCCAACAATATACGCAATATCTGGACGCGTACATACTTGAGCATACATAAGACTTCCCACTACTGAAGCATAGGGAATCTTTTGCATTTCCTTTTCTTCTATATCATTTTTGGGGCATTGATTGAGACTGAATTTGTCTCCTTTAGAAACAGGGGTATCTCCTGGTTTACAATTTTGCATGCCAAATCTTTTAAGCACATTTTCTATATATGTCTTTTGTGATAATCCAAGTATACATCGATCGCGATTCCGATGTATTTGAATTCCTAATACAAAAGACGCATTTCCAAGATCTTTCATTTCAAATTTTCAAGACCTTAATTTTGGAATTAAATCCCACAATAATTCATAAAATAAAACCTAATTCTTAATAATTTGATATGAAGGTGGCTCTAATGCCGCTTGTTAGAAATAAGCTGTATAAACTTGGACCGACTTTATATCAAATCATCAAGAGAAATTAAAATAGATATATAAAATAAAATAGCGGAAGCGTACCTGAAGCCATAAAGAAATTAAAGTCTGAATCCAGGAAGAGTTTTTAGAGAAATTAAAGTCTGAATCCAGGAAGAGTTTCAAAACCTGAATTCTCAGTTATGGATCTTCCAAATCCAAGATTAGTTTTCTAAACCAAAGTTTTGGGCAATGGGATATTAGAACGAAAACCAGATATGAATTCAATGACTATAACCTCCTTATTTATAGCGTTAGTTCCATAAATTCAATTCCACCCACCCATTACGAAAGAGAAATTATGAAAATGTATCTACACATTGAATTCCACATTTTTCTCATTGAATTTCATATTTTAATTTATTGTTCATAACCCTTAACTTTAGTAGATCAATTTAATTTAGCCAATCTTATATAATTACATATGATATAATTCCTGATTCATGTATATATTTATATTCAATTTCCAACAATATTATCTATGATAAACTAATATTCATATACATATATACACAATCTTGTTAAATGTTGCCCAGACATAAATGATGGTACACATATAGGAGCTACCATTTTTTATCTTGCGAAGAAGGCCTAGGAAATTTGGTGAATGTGGTCGATCATTGATGTGAATGTGCAAGCCAGATTTGATGGGAGATCGTATCCTAAATTACTAATCTAGCAGTAACAGGTAACCATAGTTTATATAATGGCCAGTAGCCACTGAAATAGGGGGAAGAAGGAGATGTTGACTGGGATATATCTAGAAGTCAGTTAGCAACCCTTTTTTTAATTCAGTTAGCAACTTTAGATAAGCGATTAAAAATTTTCTAGATTAGTTTTAATTAACGAGCACGGCAGCTTTAGAACCTTCTCTTAACAGGTCTTGGAAAGCAAACCATGGAACTATTTCTTGTGGGCCAAATCCACTGCCCCCTCCACGAGATAGAAAGTATATGGTTAGCCGGTGGGCACCGAGAGAGAAGGGAGAACATCCACTCATCAATAACAAATAAACAAAGCATGCTTTGAAAAAAAATTAAATAAACAAATAAACAAAACACGGTCAACATAGAAATCTACTTTGGAAAAAGAAAGGCTCCAAAACAGTGAAACGAATTTCTTTTGTGAGTTATGTTGAAAAAAAATCGTATTTAAATTTTAAGTAAAAGTTTGAATAGTAGTTTAATTTGAAGCTTCTCAATTCGTCCATTTATTCTGCTCTTATGTAATGCTATCCCCATCTAATCTTGACAATGGATTAATATAGTTTGGTGGAGTAGTTAATACTACCATTAAGGCCTTGATATCCAAATTTGGATATATTTGGATGGTTTTGATATATCAATATGGCCCAAATTAGGCCAGCTCAATGCACAGGGCTGGCAATGACCCGCGAGCCAAAACAATTAGCTAGCTTCTAACGTGGCTCATGGCCTCAAACTCAATTGATTCCATAATCAAGATGGAACTCAACACCATTTAGATCAAATTAAAAAAAATGAAAAAAACTAGACACAATTTGGCTTATTATAATAATTTGTTAATAATATCTTTATGTATGTAATTAATATTTATACTAAAATATATTTTAAAAAAAGAAAATATAAAGATAAAATTAAACCAAAATACCAAAAAACAAGGTCAAGTACAACTGGGTTCAACTCGTCTCAAAGAATAAAAAATAATTATGAAGAAAGCAAAATCGTTTTAGAAGCTGTTTTTTTTATGCCCTTACAAATCAAACACAACGAGCTGGGCTTGTGTAGTCATCAACCCTACTAAACTTGTTGACGATTTTCATATTTTGGACCACTTTACATTGGCTTTATAAGCAACCAAGTGGCTTAAATTATAGCGTCTAAAAAGATGGCGTTGTGTATCTAAATATCTATATTGGAGATTGGATAACCTCGTGGAGCGTCAAAGCGGGCATGCTCCAAAGAGGCAGAGCTGGTTCAAAATTGGCGTGAAGGTCGCAGTCCAGTGCGGAAGGATGAAGTGTGTGCATGGATTCCACACAGAGACGCACATTTGGCTCCGCTGAGTACACGGCCACCACCAGGTGCCGTCCACAAAGCAGGTTTGAACGTCAAATGGACTACCCACAATTTCACTTCACGAGATCCACCAGGAAAATTATAAAACTTTATGGGATCCACTCGACGTGCATGACACGGAACATATAAATCCTCGCTTGGGAAAGGAAGGCATCCCAGACGTGCATCTTAGCCAGCGTCCACCATGTTTATACATCCCCGTGCCAGATATTTCGGGTACAACAATTTGGTGGGGGGGCTATGACCAATACTCTATATCAGCCTATCTTGGAGGTTCTTCCACAACATATTTCACAACTTGTACAAACCTCTAGACTCTAGCTCGCTATGAGTATGATCACTTACATTTTGCCTTCTTGTCTATGTCTGCATTCTGCAGTGCCCTTCTTGTCTAATGGGCTTCTTGTCTAATGGGCTTCTTGTCAAATGTCTCATTGGAATGAAGAATACAACCTTGTTATCTGAATGGGGATGAGACTTGAATTTCATTGATATTCTTATATCATATTAAAGTGGTATTAAGCAATCTATTTCATTATCAGTATTTGAACTTGGAGTACTGCTGGTGAATATTTGTTTTGGATTTCATTATGCAATTTTGTAGGCAAAAGAAGATCTCCATCCAATCCGATCCCTAGCTCCATGGCAACTGGTTTACTTATTGCCTAGGGGCCCAATTGAGATGGCCCATAAAAAATCCATGCAAGACTTGATTTTATCAAATCAATCCTAGAACCATAGTCTTTGCTCAACATACAAGTGTGTTGCACCAAAAGACGTATGTTCTAGGTTTTTTTTAAAAAAAGACGTGTTCTACATCCGTCCTTAGGATGAACTCAAATGCGATTGCTCTCCCGGAAATCACCTTCAGGCCAAAAACGTAAGGTACGGATTCTATCTGTAGCCTCAAATCATGAGTTCTAAATCCCAATAGATCTGTCTGATTTTTCTCACTACAGAAAATGTTCATGCGGCCAATATCAGAAGCCTAGTACACCCCTTCACAACTTAAAAGATTTTTCTCGATGCATCGGTGTGAAATTTCTCTCAGGACCTATCGATACCTAAACATTTTGCAGCAATGTTTTAAACAGTTATTTTAAGATTAAGCAAATTTATTAACATTGGATATGACTCTAGGTTTTCTTTTTCAAAAGCTCGATCGTTTGCAGAGATAATAGACTACGTAAAGTTTATATTGCTAATTGATATCAGAGCTACGATCTAATCCCGTTGGTGATATTTAGATGAAGAAATATTAATTTGCCCTAACTTGTATGGGAGGAGGATTATTAAAGTAATACTAAATTGGAAAATTACACGTGCTCGTTGATTATTTAAAATACATCCTACAAAGATCTAAGGGATACGATCCATCCAAATGAAAAAATGTAATGTGCAATAACTAGTTGAAAAATCAGATATCCGATTAATTGACTGCTAAACCATGCTCTAAAAGGGTTAAATTGAATAAACAAAGGATAAAAATCGGTCTAAAAACTTTAGCTGAGTTATGATTTTTAGTTGCAAACTTTTATTCGCACATAATGCGTAGGTTTCATTCCAAAAAAATCACTTTACTATATATGTGTGATCACACAACACAATTCAGTTAAATTAAGCTATCCTAAGAAACTTTTTTGTCATTTAACTAAAAAATATCTTGAAATATAAGAAAGATGTTCTCTCTCTCTCTTAAAAAACAAAACAAAAAAGGATGAATTAACTTCAATCTTTACTGTAACCATGTGCCGTATTTCTTCTCTGCTCTAGAATAAATACAAATAAATACAAAAACATGTAGGATCCAGAGGGGTCATAGGAGATACAATTATGGAAGATATACATAACTATAATCTAACCAATTGTAACGTGCGTTGTACAATACTATTATAATAATGCATGCTCGCTCTTGTTCAGCGACTTCGTTAAACAAGCGGCATTGAAATTAATATCCGGATTGCAAGTAACATGCACTTTATATCATAACCACCACGAATACGAATTCTTAAAAACTGCACAATGCACCAACCACGAGGGCGTAGCCATTCAATGCTTTGGACTTTAGTTGTGAATTGAGATGACATGTGATTACGAGCAAAAAAACTCTCTCAAACTTGGCATTTTTTTGCAAAGAGACAGCGATGATATATTATATTTTTCCCGCCGAGGATTATAATTTATAATAATATAATATAATACTAGCAAGTGAAGAGGTGTTGCGTATTTTTTTAATATATATCTCCTAATGTGAACATTTTTTTTCCGAAGTGGTCAACTAATTTTTGTACGAACTCAAAAGCCGTATATGGTAGCTCTGTATCTATCAGCGAGCTTTAAAAAAAAAAATTTGTGTAGCAATTTGTTTTGTATTTCAAGTTTTATAATTTTTAGGATTGGAGGATGACAATAGACCAAGCCTGGCCTTCTGGCTAGCTTGGGCTTAGCTGCTAGACTGTAAACTTGCGTTCATATATATGAATAGCTAGAAATATATAAAAATACTAAGGATTTGACGGCGAAGAGTTTGAAAATGAAACGCTTTTAGAACTATCTACCCACTGTGCCCTATTATTTTTTTGTAACTTTACTTAAAAATAAATATATACATATAATATATAATTAATTTAAACCAAGTGGAACTAGGTCAGTGTAGGCTTACTGGTCTTTAGACAAGCCGAGGTTGATTCCCAAGCAAACACATGGCTTTTCGTGAGTTGAGCGAAAGCCACCTCGGATGGACCTTACTGTCAATCTTATAATTAAGAGGACAAATTTTCGGTTCACCATTGGGATTCCCTAGTCACCAAAATCAAACGAATTGATAACTATAAAAATACTTTTATAATAAACACAATATTCAGTTAATCACCGTCACCCCGAGAATCATAGGCGCTTACAACCACACATGTTCACTCGTCCTAAGGGTATATATATTCGGTTGTCTTAAAATTATATTAAAAAATATAAAATTTAGAGATCACAAATTTTTTTATATTTGAATGTATTAAAATTTAGTTAATTTTTTTAAAAAATTAATTAAAATAAATCAATGTAAAATTTTTATAAAGCAATTGTAACCCGACCCAAAGTGTACATAATGAGTATAACGTAATGAGTTAACTCATCTATTCAAAAGTAGTTAATCAAATTTAAAATTTATAGCTCATCCTTACTTATAAATAAGATTTTATCCATAGAGGTATTAAATATAAGGCTAAATTGATGAATCTCACACCTACCCGCTTTAAAAAATTTCGCTTAAAATTCTTACATTTAGCCTGTTATTACCTTCAGCCTACGACCTTCTTTGGCCTGTAACTGGTAGTTTAGCCAACGTCTATAGTTTAGCCTACCATCTAATACGGAACTACGAGACTCTAATATTATTTGTAATGACTCGGCCCAAAGTACAATATAATAGATTAAGTCATCTTTTCAAAATAGCTAACCAGGTTAAAGATTTGTAATCCATCCCTACTTATAAGTATGATTTTACTCAAGTAGTATTATATATAAGACAAAGTTAGACATATCTCACAACAACATTTTTTTATACAAAATAAATTGGAAGAAATTTTGGGAGGCACATGCATATGCACGTACACATGTATGTGCGAAGAAATATTTTATTTTCATTGTATTTTTCTACTATCCAAATATTTAAAAGAAATATTTAAAAATTTCCAATCATTTCGTCTCATTGCATTTCTATTTTGTATGATTTTTTTATTTACACTATTTTCATACTAACTAAGGAGATCTAAACAAAATCAAATGTATCCTTTTTTAAAATATTCATTTTTACAATTAGGTGATTCAAGTTATTACAAGTGGTGATTCCCATAACATGACAATATTTTAAGTAAACTAAGCAAAGATGTCACCCTAGGGCGACTTATACTACATATAAATTTAATTTTTAAATAAACCCTGGTAGAATAATGAGATAGACTATAATAATCTAATATTTTAAATATAAATTTTATTTAACTTTAAAGGGAGATACTAATTAAATAATAAGGTAAACTATATTAAATTTTTTTATTGTATTTTGATTGGTTAAATTTCTTACTTTTAATTAAAGATCAGTATTAAGTTTTCCTTTTATTAATAAGATCAAATAATTAACTAGTTGTTTACCCATACAATGCACATATAATTGAAATTATTATGATTTATCTGTAAGGAAAATATCATGAATTATATAAAATAAAATATTCATCCATTTGTACATATCAAATTAAATGCCTAGTTGTACATTATGGAAAGCTATATTTAATATTATATAAACAATAATGCTTAAAAGTATTTTTTACAATTAATAAAGTCTAAAATATAGGACATGCATCATCAGTTTGTAAGTGTGAAAAAAGAGAGATAATAACTGTATATTATAAAATTCTACATCATATTAAATAAGTTAATGAAATGTTTCTTTTTTTCTTTATTCTTATAAAGTTTTTTTCTGTGTTTCTTAACATGGGTTCTCTTTATTTTGCCTCTTCAATTGTACACGTAGCAGCATCGTGTACACATTGTATCTTAAAATGCGTTTTTCTTTTGTCACTTGTGAGTATTATTTGTCATTAGATAGAGTGAGTATTTGGGCATTTCACTTCAAGATGTTTATGATGTTTATGTTCCCCCATTGACCCCACGCCACAAGTGGGTCATTATATCCTCGAACTAAACTGCAAACATATGAACAACATTTGTTATATGATATACGTACTTTGAGCGAAAAGGGAGAAGAAAACCACCATACAACAACAGACAGACCAAAATCCTGCTTTAACATTCAATCCTAATGAATGGTACCCATCAACTCAGCGGCTGATTCCACTGGCATTGTCAGAAACAGCAGGCGACTCAGACACCGAGTCGAAGGACTCATGGGAAGGATATACCTCCCCGCGAATCTCCTCGATCATCTTCACAACCTGACCAATCCTGGGGCGTTGGTCTGGTGACGGAGAGGTGCAAACCATGGCAATCTGCAACATACCTACCATCTCCTCTTCAATGTCCTTGTACCTCATCAGTTCTATGTCAAACACCTCCGCCGTCCACTCCTCCCTCACCACAGACTGGACCCATCTGGGGAGATCGACCACCCCGGACCCGGTCTCGGGCACGGCAGGCGACTTTCCGGTTAAGATTTCCAGCAACACCACACCAAATGCAAACACATCTGCCTTGTGCGAGTACTTGCGGCCATCCGAGAGCTCTGGGGCTCTGTAGCCGTTGTAACGAGGAGCACTACTAGTCGATGCGAAGGCTGAAAGGCCGAAGTGGGAGAGACGAGCATTCCCAACCAGATCAATGAGAATGTTGGTGGACTTCACATTGCCGTGGCACATTTTGTTGGATGCCATGGATTGATGGATGTAAGCTAGCCCTCGAGCTGCACCAGCGGCAATTTTCATTCGAGTGGTCCAATCTAATGGAGTCCGGCCGGGACCTCTGTTGTCTTGAGGATGGAACAAAAGACGTTAGAGAAATCACAAAAGATAAAAACACTGAAAAGAAACAAAAAATATTGAAAAAGATAAGGTCATAGTTCTCGGACAACATCTAAAAAGAAGTCATGATATGCTTTGCTTTATTGAATTCAATCAGGAAAAGAACAGCACACGGAAAAGGTGGAGCTGATAGACTGACATATAATTAGGACACATTTATTGAATGCCGGGAAGACACGGGGCGTCCAAAAGCAGTAAATGTGAACAGAGCCACTTATGATAGCGAAGGTGACGGTTAATCACTATTACCAACCAAAGTGGAATGAGGAGGACCTTCCCATGCCCACTAGGGCTGTCGTCCAATGATAAGACGATCGCATAGTCCCGGCAAGAGTAAACAAAAAACACGGCCACAACAATAGTGGCTGGAATCAGATAGACAAGACAAATACGTATCATTAAAAAAATCTCAATCCCCACAAACCAAGCCCGCGCCAAGGCCCGAAGCAACACAAATATGGAACAATAACCCATTCATCTGTGAAAATCTGCATTTTTTCAACCAGGGTTTGGTTCATGCAGCAATTACTCACAATGTGATACATTCAATAGGGTCACAAGAGCAGCAATGCTGGCAAGCTAATTAAACAAGGCCATGGAAATTAACACAAACATTGATAAACACACTTTCAATGAAAAATAAGAAAAATAAAGTTTTGTGCGAGGGAGAAGAGAAGTGTACCATGGAGTAGGGAGAAGAGACTGCCATTGGCCATGTACTCGTAGACGAGCAGCTTCTCGTCCCGAGCATAGTAATAGGCCATCAATGGCACCACATTAGGGTGGCACAACCGACCAAGAACATCCATCTGCTGCTCGAACTCCCTCTTGGTCACCGGTTGCAGATCTTTGAGCCTCTTCACCGCCACCACGCTCCCATCCTCCAACACCGCCTTGTAGGCGGTGCCGAAGCCGCCCTTGCCCAGCATCTCCGCCGAGGCCCTGAGCAGTTCCTCGAGCTCGAACTGCATCATCCCTTGGAAGAACACCATCTTCCCCCTCTCCACCAACCCTTCCTGCGGCGGGTACGGGCTCGACGAGTACACGATCTTCTCCCCCTCTTGCAGCCGCGACCGCTTCGCTCCCCCTTGGCTGCCGACGCCCTCCAGAAATACCACAGCAGGAACCCGGAGATGGCGGCCAGCACCACCACGTCGCCGACCACGATCAGAACGACGGCGAGGCGGTTCAGCTTCCCGCCGCGGCGGGGGTTGTCAGAGGGCAAGGTGGGGGTGGAGGGCACCACGGCGGTCGCGTTGGCAGGCGAGGCGGCGACGGCGGCGTCGGACCCTGGCCCACCGCCTCCGCCGCCGGGTCGGTTTGGGTCGCTTACAATGCTCTGGCAAACCGGAAGCGGTGGTCCACATAGGGCGAGGTTGCGATCAAACGCCGAGGGGGAAAGCGGACAAATCCGCCGGGACGGCGCCGGCGAAGAGGTTTCCTGAGATATTCAGATCCTGCAAGTTGGGGAGGTTGATGCCGACGATCGACCCGACAAACTGGTTGTCCTCGAGACGGAGGGTGAGCAAATGGTAGAGCCGGTTGAGGGTCACCGGGACGGGACCTGAGAGATTGTTGTGGGAGAGGTCAAGGCGGTAGAGGCGAAAGAGGGAGGTGAGGGAGGTGGGGAAGCCACCGGAAAAGGAGTTGTGGGAGAGGAAGAGGAGCTTGAGGGAGGGGAAGGAGGAGGAGAAGAAGCCAGGGAGGGGTCCCGAGAGGAGGTTGCGGTTGAGGCTAAGGACTCGAAGGTGGGTGAGTGGGGAGAGCGGGAGGAGGGTGCCGGTGAGGTTGAGGCCGTCGAGGACGAGGCGGGAGACGCGGCGGTGGTCGTTCTGGGCGGCGCAGGAGACGCCGAGCCAAGTGCAATAGTCGGAGGCGGGGTTCCAGGAGGAGAGGCGGTTGGATGGGTCGGAGGCGGTCTTGAAGGACAAGAGGGCGGCCATCTCGGAGTTGGGGGAGCAGCAGCATGGTGGAGAGGGACGAGGGTGATGAGGAGGAGGAGGAGCATTGGTGTGGTGGAAGGTCTTAGTCTGGCTGGTGGTTCTGACCCAGGCATTGGGTAGAAGAAGGACAAGAGACAAGAAGGGGAGTCTGAGGGAGAGACTGAAATGAGTGTATTGTATAGCGCACTGCATGTGTAGAAGGGATCTGCAGATAATAGTGGGAGGGGAGTGTGGGCTTGAGAGAGTAAAAGGCTGTAATATTTTTTTGGATAGTAGAATCGTTTAATTGCTCCTTCAAGTGGACTAAAGAGTGAAGAGAGCCAGCAGGTGGCGTAGTAGGGCTCCCCCATGCGCTCCATTGGTCCCCAGGGTGCGCCCCTCTTTATGCCGGCGCCAACATTTGCCTTCCTTCTCGTATGTTTCGTTAAATTTTTTGATACCCGGGGGTACGGCCTCACATTAGAAACTTTTTCTTTCTAAGGAAATTTAGGCTTGTACGCTCTCGGTCACTGTGAACTCAAATCTCCTGCCACTCAAGAAAATTTATATGGAAATGGCCACTAAACAGGAGGGAAAATATAAAAATAACCTTATCGGTAATTTCATAACTTTGGCACCATTTTTTTTATAAATTTTGATATTTCGTACGTAAGATTATGCAATTTTTTGGTGGCGCCAACGGACGGGTAGCCAAATATCCTCTACCGGAAGAAATTTGGGTTTCTCTGTACCCATTAATATGGCTAACACTAGCACGTCACTAATAGGTGGGTTAGTGTACTTGTCAATCTTATTTACACCGTGAATTCGGGCTATAATCTTACCTTAAAAATTTAGTGAAATTAGTTTTTTTAAATGTGAATTATATTCAAATAATTTTTATATGATTCATGATTCAACCCAAAAAATACGATAAGCTCGTTACAAACCACCTTGTCGATCTGATTCATGGAGTTATGAGATTACAAACCACCTTATCGATTTGATTCATGGGCTTATGAGCTTAAAAATCAAGAAGATAAAAAGATATTTCTATTAAAATTAACAAGTAAAATCTCATTCACAATATATTAACAGAAAAATATTATTCTTGTAATCAAATTATTTTAACAATATAAATGAGATTGTCAATTTAACTAATCCTTTAAAGGAGCTAATAGCCAGAAAGGAATTAGAAGGTACTCTCAACTAATAGCCAAGTAGGTGCTGACACCTTGAAAGCCTTTGTTGTGGTAGAGCTTTCACCCACAGCCATTATTGGACTAGCAATGATCCGATTTTAAAATAAATTAATGAGCCATAATTAAGGATTTATATATACACCTTCAATAATATATGTAATTACTAATATGTATAATCTTACCACCCAAAAATAAGTAATTAGTATGGGACTAATTTGTATGATCCTTAGGAAATTCTACTTTTATATTTCCGTTCATTCCATGTTTATAATTTAGTCAAGTCCACTATCAAATGCAGCCTCGAGGTGGTTTAGGTGTTATCTACCATCCTTAAGTATAAATTAACGGGCATAAGTTATTTATTCAATACAACCAACCTTGAAGGCAACCTAATATGAGAGACAACTAACTACAAACACTTATATAAAAAATATTTAGATTTTCACTTTTTTTAGGGCTCACGTAGATTGTAAGAATATACAAAAATGCGAAAATAATTTAAGTACAAGTAAATAAGTAGTATTGGTGCAAGCTTTCACTCTTTTTTGGAGAAGGAATGCCAAATTCTATGGGTAATGATGGAGTTTTGGCGAGATAGAGGATTCTCTTAAAGGCGATTATTTAAATACAATTAAATAAGTCAACAAAAGAGAATCGCAAGGTTAATTAGGAGACCATGTCCCCGCCAATCCACTAATTGTAAAGTGTTATATAAAAATTGTCTGTTTCGAGTTTAAGACTTAATCTTTTGCAATAAACTCTTGTATAAGATTACAAAAGAAATCACAAATCTCGAGCCTTTTGATGGAGCATTTTATAACTGGTGGACATCTTTGAGCCTTGGAGATGGAGCAGGAGCTAACATATACTAGAAATCAGATTCCTCCAATCTTCCTTGAAAAAACCACCCAAGTCCCCTTTCTTTCATAATTTCCATTCTATTTATAGACTTTTCAAGATAAGAGTTGTAAAATTTTTTCACATTTTTCTCTCTAAATATCTCACTCGATGGGACCAAGTTTGTCTCTATAAATCCTCCATAAATATCTCAACAATTCTTATATTGATGAAGCAAGCTTGAAACATCTGGGTTTGGCGCTTTTATGGAAAGGGGCTTCGAATCATAAGAAACTATTACATGGGCCTTGCTTCAATCGTTAAGTAGACCAAATGTAACACCCTATTTTTTTGTCCAAGGGGGCTGAAGTGTGATGTTATAATTTGGAAAGTTATTTCTTAGACTACAACATACAATGTGAGATCCTAGGTCGGACCGAAATTTTATTTGATTATTTAGTTAATTGGGTAAAATTTGATCGAGAGGGCTTAGACCGGGTAGGATAATTAAATCGAACTTATTTCATATTATTAATTATTTTAATCAGGGAATAAAATGCTTAATTATGTATTTTTAGTAATTTCGATGGAAATTACCAAAATACCCTGCTAATTAGGAGACCCTAGTATAGAAGTTCTAGAGAAAAGTCGCCTCTCTCTCTCTCTCTCTCTCTCTCTCTCTTTATTATTTTCTAGCATCGACACTTCTAGGGAGGAAGGAAAAGGGACGGGTGAGGCTTGCTAATTCCATTGTTTTCTTCGTCTTATTTATCATAAATCATAATATTTTAGTTGATTTGTATGTAGTACATGCAAACATCATATTTTTATTTTAGATGAGTTTGGATGAATTGTCATGATAAGAAATCTATAAATTTTGTGTTTTGATGATATTATGGTGTGGTTCATCGAGTACTTTGAAATTTAACTCATTGGACATGGATTTCATAAAAAAGAATAAATTATGTATGTTCGTTCTTGTTTAAATTAAAAATCTTGGTTATACTTATATTATTCTGCAAATCATGATACAAAATAGATGATAAGTAGTTGCAAAATAATTTTATATGGAAAATTGCATGTTATAATTAAATCAACATGATAGATACTTCATGTAGCAAGTTATATAAGAATATCTTGTTAAATTGTGCTTTAACGATGAAATTGAATAACATAGTTACTTGCAGGAAAACTTAGCATGGGTATATATTAAAAGGTGTAATTAACTGGTTGGAATAATTAGAATTTGATTATATGGTGATTAACTACAAAATAATAATAAATAAAATCCATTATTTTTGCTTTGTACAGTAGCGTAGCGCCTTGACACTACATCCCATGCCGTGACACTATGTATTAAGATTGGCGTGTGGACAAACTAGCGCCATGACACTCGAACACTAGGAGTTTCAGCACCATGGCATTGATGTCGTATGTGAAAATATATGACCAATGCTGTGGCATTGGGAAACTGAGACTTATAGTGTCGCATCACTCGTGCATGTGTGTTTGAAGTTGGGCGGCAGCACCGTGACGCTCAGAGCCAGAGCTGCGGTAGTGACCTAGCATCTTGTACTTTTTTTTAAACATTATTAAACAAATGTATAACTTAAGTAAATATAATTAATATTGTGGATTAATTATTGATGTGATATAGATGTGTTTGAGCTATGTTTGAGTATGAATCATCTTAGGCATTGCATATCATGAGGATTGTAAATATACATTCCTTAATGTATATCTTTGGGTTTTAGGAAGTGCTTGCTAGCTTTAGAGTGAAGTAATTTAAGGAGGCATTTCGAGGTACATATAGCTTGTATGATAAGTAGTTAGTACACTATATGACTATTGATTGGTGGGGAGACAAGCGGATTAGTGACATTAGTATGTTGGACATACGTCCGAACTTTGTTTTCATTGCTAAAAGGTATTGTATAGGTTTTGAGATTTGGAACCAACATTTTCAAGTATGCATTCAAACACTAGAGTTTGAGTGGGGATTAGGTGTATTGTCATCCCTTTAGGACAGTAGCATTTGTTATCATCAATGGAAATTATTTCTAGCAAATCAGCCAAATTTGTTGTATAGAAGTTAGGCATAAACTCTGTGATTAATTGGCTAGCTCATTGTTGTTATATCTACTTAGTGGTTTTATCATGAATGTGGAATTGCCTCTCCATAGGTAACTAGCTTGAAGCTTGACTTGGGACTGGGGTTGGAGACAATGGCTAATAATTATTTTATTGGACTGTTTGATTAAAATTGGGTTATACATTATTAATAGTGGACTACGGTTCATTCAGTGGGAGTTTAATTTTAGCTATGGTTGCAAATTTTATTTAACTCTGATATATATTAGTTATGATTGGTACATGGAATATATTTTTTCATTGCAAATAAATGACATATAATTTAGTATTAAATTGCGATTGTTTTGTGATGTGTTATGGTTTATTTTGTGTTACTCCTTGTATTGGGGTTCGGGGATCAACAAAAAGTGACCAACCCGGTTTGTATAATTAGGTGTTTCTTCATATACAAATTTTGTGGAAGTGGATCTCAACCTTCAAGGAGTCTTAAAACAAACAACCTTAAAGAATTTTCATACAATGCATGTTGATCATACTACTATAAGAAGGTCAATAAACTTAACACTCCTAATGTGAGCACTTTGAGCTATGAAAGAGACAGCACCTTCCCCACAACTAAGAGAGTAATTACAGATACAAACATGATCAATCTAAACTACAGCGGAGGCGCACCCCGCTACACTTATGAGGTTGAACTTTGAAGATGCAGATGCATGATCTTATACTTAGTTACAATATTGAAGTTAGGTATATTTATTCTTATGTTGATGATGACCTTAACTTGAGTAACCCATGGGTAGTGGTTACTTGTTCCACATACCTGTGAACGAAAATTAAACACATAGACACAGTTTAAAACTCATGACCTGAGTCAGGGTTTTGTCACTAATAGTTGCTAGACGATCGGTTTGACCATTTATCTTGATCGATTCAACTTTCAAAACATGTGTGCAGGGTTGACGCCGACCGTGTGTACATGCTAACCCTAGTATATGATGATAGCATCAGCTACACAACAGTAGATTAACTTATCAGTATATATGAGAGTATGTTATAGTTTATTTTATTTCGCCCATTAGATCTTAGAATTAGATTTAGGCAGTTGACGCCTTGGTTAGGATTTTTGGGTTGGATTGGTAGTTCTAGAGCATGTCATTCAGCAGATGTCAGACTTATTGTATTTTCCATTTTTATTTTTGACTCTTCTTGTCCATGACATGTTTGACACACATTGGCAGCCCATAGACAATTTTTTTAGAAGCTCTTAGAACCCACTTATCACTTAATTGGTCTTATCCTAGTTGAGTTTTAAACATTAAAAAAATGAAAAGAGAAAACTAAACTTGCTCGGCCACCCCACCTCCTTTTACCCTACCTGACCTCCACCCACCCCCCTCCCGACGACCCTTGCTCGCCGGCAGCCGCCCGGCCAGCCCTCCCTCTTCTCCTTCCTTTCCCCCTTCACCTACCCCCTTCTCCTCCTTCCACTTCCTCTGCTTACCGCCGACCGCCGCTACCCCTTGGACCATTGTCGGCTACCGGCAATGCTGCCACCCAGTTGTCACCTTTGACCAGCTTCTTTTCCCCTTCCCTTCTCCTCTCTTCCCTTCCCTTCTTCTACCTTGATCACTCTCCTCTCTACCCACTTGGCCGCCTGCCATTTCCCCTTCCCTTTTGTCGTCATAGGCTGCACATCGTTGCCGCCACTCGTGCCGCCGACCACTAGCCGCCCCAAGCCTCTTCTTCCTACACCCTTACTCAGCCAACCCTCCTGACCCCTCCCCTTGGCACACAACAGTGGCCGTCACAGCCCCTCGGCAGCCGTAGCTGCCACCACCACCTCTGCCGTGGTCTCCTTGAGCTACGGTGAGATGCTCCCCCTCTCCCTTTTTCACTTCATTTTGGTAACTTTTCATTGATTATCCTAGCATTTCATGATTATTGTAAATTATTCATGATGCTATTAAATGTGGAATTGTGGTTCCATGGTAATTGGTTGTTGAGTGATGACGGGTTTTTTTATATAACTTAATTATTATTGATTATAATGGCCTTTTGTTGTATGTTAATATTGATTATGTAGTCTTTGGTATTGTTATAATTAGAGATCTGTGTCTTAATTTAATCTATAATATTTATTCCTTGTGTGATGAATTGTGAAGTAATGAATTTATTTGGGATGCAAATTGATAATGAAATATGTCCTTGGTTGTGTTGTCATGTTATGAGAATAATTATTTATTTTGAAATAATTAAAAGTGGATGTGTGACTTATTAATTTATACTCATGATATCTTGATTGGTTAACTCGATTTATATTAGTAGTACTAAATGACATCCGATTTATCTTATCCTTCGGTTCTATTTATTTCGTTTTGGTAATTAGGTGTTAAATAACTAATCGTGCGGTTTGACACTAAATTGATTAATATCTTCTATGTTTAGAGTATTTGGGAATTATTTAATTGTTGATGATGGCGTAACTCATAATTTATGTTGTGAAGTTATCAAGTTATTTACCTCTTCACATGATTAAATTGTATCCTAGGATGTTAGCATATTCATAATTATTCTTTTCAGTAGAGTTGCTTATCTTATTATTACCTAATTTTGTTATGTGTTGTCATGTACTTCAATTATATAGCTTTATTCATTATGTGCTTTAGTTGTTCCCCATCTCATTTAATCACCATCATGCCATCCATGCATCACATAGTTTGCATGGGCATTAGTGAGTAGTCTTATTTGTGTAGGTTTGGTGTAGGAGCTCGCTGTCTAGGCGTGAGACCCCACTTGGAGCTTTTACCAAGTCCGTTAGGACTCACCTCTTTGATTGTCGCTCTATTCCATCAATGTTTTGATTTATAGATCGTAGGACATGTTAAGTGGTTATTTTATCGAATCCTACTTAACACGAGTCATTTAAATGTAATGTTCTTCCAGAATTAAGAACCTTCGAAGATGAGATCCCTCAAGCTATTTTCAAAAATTTAGATCCACAACAAGTGGCCTTCAGGCCTATTTATATAATCCCCTTCTCAGCCTTATAAATAAAGTTTTTATCAAGTTTTTTGGTGAGCCGAGAGATGGAGAAACTGACTTATATAAACTATGAGAGGGCACATGTATAAGCCACAGTGGGCTCTGGATTGGTGAGAAGGTCATTCCATTCCCGAGGGATCCTGATAAATCTAAGTCTTGAGCTTTCTCACACCAGGAGAGGTATGGAGTAGACATGTACTATTGTGTACAACACATGTCTAAACGACATCAAAGGGTATTGATTTCTTTTACATGAGAGTCAGCTCTTATTTCCAATTTGATATTTAGTTATTTTCAGACCAATGACACGCTTTGCTAACGCTTTTCTATTATCTATGTAGGTAAGGAATAGGATTGGGACATGTCGGCTTTGGCAGAATAGTAATTGCTATTTGCACACACTGACTAGGCACGATGTGTATTAATTGTGTGATTCTGTTATGATGTAGTATTTTGTGATGTGTTTGCGTTATGTTGAAAATGTCCGAGATTGGTTTAGTAATTATGACAGATGTGGTCAGCATATGGATCGAGGCCCAATTTAAACTTTTATTTTATTGTATATGACTCTATTGTGTCCTGAAAATATATATTTGTGGTTGTGATAAAATATTTGTTAAATAGGTTAGCCCCTTATTACACTTTTAGGGGAAACTTTATTTGCCTCATTTTAGAATTTACCATTATTTTAACATAATTTAATTGTTTTGAGTGAGATTATATTATCATGACATTTACGTAGCATCCACCTAGGGTGCGCATTGGATGCGTCCATTGGTTTCGTATTGTAGTGTTTTTCCATCTTGAGACACCTAGAGGCTTTAGATCCCTTTAGCCTAGGTTCAAGTCAACCAACTTAATCAAAGTAAGAATTAGTTCGATCCACTGTAATAATTCTTGTTCAATTTGAGAGTGGGCCGAATTTGTAGTATTACACACATGGCATCATTGAGTGTGAGAGCTTCATACCCTAACACCCAGTCTTCACGTGGGCTCTTCGCACGTATGAACCATGAGCTCCTCCTACTCACATTTCTCTGCACCCACTTACAATTGTAACAAAATAAGTTTTGCAAGCCCGGTATGCTCCTTGTTATGTTCTAGGACTTTGAGGCTTACACATCCTGCATACGATTGTTAGAGTGCCCCAAAATTAATACCTTTCACGATGATAATAATAATAATAATAATACTAACACACAAATCACACAATACACATCCATACATACATCATAACTAGATTTAGGGCACCAACTCCAGTCATAATACAACTTGAAGTCCCATTGCTCCGAATTACACATAATCTCAAATATATAGTCAATCCCCATATTAGATAAGTTGGAAACATGATAACACATACACACGGTACCATCCCCTATGTGAGATCCCTCAACTTAGTCTTACATTTATTACCTACGGGGGTAAGATCCTATTTATAAGTGAGAATGGACGATATATCTTTAAACATGGTTAACTACTTTTGAAGAAATGACTTAGCCCATTAATTTCCACTTTGGGCTGAGTTGTTATAAATGGTATCGGCACAACCTGGTTCTGTGTTAGATGGTAGGCTAGACTAGGGATGTTGGCTAGGCTGCCAGTTACGGGCTAAAGAAAGTTGTGGGTGGGGCTAGCAATGGGCCAAGTGTAGGAATTTCGGGAACAAAATTTCCTAAGGTGGGTGGATTGTGAGACCCTTAACTAAGTCCCTTATTTAATACTTCTGGGGTAAGCTCCTGTTTATAAGCGGGAACAGACTATATATCTTTAAATTTGGTTAACCACTTTTGAAGAAATAACTTAGCGCATTACGTTGTACTTTGGGCTGGGTCGTTACACCCCGCCACAAGCCTCTTGATTTGTTTACCTATACCGGCCACAAACATGTGTAGGTATACCTACATTACATAGGGAAATTTGTCACTAATCAAGTAAGTTGATTACTGGTTTGAAAATACTTACTAATATAGCAATACTAGCAAATAGGTGTCTTAACCCTTACATCCTTTATATATCATCCACCATGGTACTCAAGTGGCTCTAAACAGTTAGGTTAGTACCTCAATTTCCAAAAATGGACTGCATTTGCAATATCCTCATTCATTGCACTAATTTAGGGTGTAAAGAAGTACTACTACAATTCATACAATCCTTACCACTCACTCTCTTATTTGTAATATCCGCTAAAAATTGTGTATACTTATATAGCAGACTTAGGGGCTTATATAGCAACTCTCTGGATTTTCAGTTTAAAAACTAATAAGGAATTTCATTCTTATAATTTTATTAAACTGTGAAAAACTCGGCTAAATAGCCTGACATCGAAGGGATCCAATAAAATGCCGCTGACGCCGTCCTAAGATTAAAACATGGTTAAAATCTCATATATAGTGCTAATCAGAGGTAAAACAAAAGAGAGTCCAACACACCAGGCTGAGTCAAACCCCTTATCCTAACCCGGCAAGCTCACTCAACATATCCTAACACAGAGATGGAATACAAATCTAACTCAGATCACATTGGCACACACATCGAGGTAATGACTCAACAAATGCACAACCCATAAGACACTTAGTTAACTTAATCATTTACTTAATAGGGTGTTAAACTTCAATAGGTAACTTTTAATTAAGGTTTGGGGTACACTTAGTGGAAGTCTCATACTTAGGGTTTATCAAGAAGACTTAATATGACGATTTTTTAGACGAGTGGGCTGAATTTTAGACTAATGAGCCTTGACACTCTAAGGGTTGGGTGAAACATTTACCAAGTATTGGATCATGAGCCAACATAACAAACAAGACCCACTAAGGTCAATCTTAGGTGTTGGGAACAGTGTTCCTAAACCGCACACCAATTTTACTACATATTCTTCATGAGCTTGGAGACTTTCAATGAGTTTGTGTCAATGGGTCATGTTATCCAACATTGTGGGCTTAAATCCAATAAGATTTTAGGTCCAAACTCCAAGGATTTTGGCTTGATTGGACTTGGAAATGGGAGGTCTTGATCAGGTTATTTTTAGAGCTGGGTGGACCTATTGGGCTTGGGAAAATCCTAACGCCCAATATGCTGACCCAAATAATCACAAATTTTAATATGGTGTTACAAGGACAAAACATAAGGTGTGAATTTTACATTGGGAATTAGAGAACTATGGTTCACCCAGCGTTCCTGGACGCTCCGTAAAACTAATTAAGATAGCACCTAAATGATTTTTAGTGTGATAAATTTATAGAAGCAAACTAAAACATAGATCTACAACCAAGAAAAAGATTTTCAGGAAAACAAACCTACATCAGGGTGGAAATTTTGGGGACATGGTCGTCCAAATCACAGTGACCATAAAACTAGCCACCTTTTGGCTGGTTTGGCACCCATGCATGATCATACAAGCCCTAACAGACAAAGAGATATGCATAAAAATTGTAGATCTTTCTCTTTTGAACACAATAAGATTAGAATCATGTAAACAGGCAGCCTACAGCATGTTATATGATTTTTACACTAAAACAATGCAAGCATGTGACCATAGCTCAATAAAAAATGCATAACTATTTTTATAAACATGAAAATGACATAATTCTAAATTTTAACGACTCATAATACATTGATCTACATGGGAGAAAGATTAGAAAAATATAGACAAACAAACACACATATGGACAAAAACATGCATCGTCAACAGGTAAAGGAGAGACATTTACCTCAAGGGGACCTAAGGGAAAGTCTCTTGGGGCTACCTACTCCAAGACCTATGACCCTAAGAGCAACAATTGGCTTGAAGGGCCCAAGGAAAGGCTAGAAAGGACTGGAAGAGCCAAGACAAGGGGAGAGTCAGAGCAAGGAGGAGGAAAGGTGGAAAATAGAGAAGAGGGGAATTTATATAAAAAGGGAAACATGCCTAACACAAGGGCACTCTCCAAGCACCTTTGCTCTAGCCACCGGCAAGCCAGCCCAGCCTAGGCTGGTCACATGACACTGGGGTTAGGGAGAAATATACACAAGCTCAACCTTGGGCATGAGGGCATTGGCCTAGCGTTTTTGCACGAGAGAAAGGGGGAATTTCAAATTTTTGGTGCAAGGGCATTGTGCTAGCGCCATTGCACAGAAACCTAAAGCCCTGACATAAAGCATGGCACAAGGGCGTTGGTAGGGTTCCTTTGTGCCAAGCGTAGGTTGCATAGCATTGAGGGTTTACACCCTAAGGCGGCTAGGCAACCTCGAGAACCATGTCATGGGTACCATAGGGTCTAGGATTGATCCAAAAGGGTCCAAACACACAACAAACACCCTAGACTTGTGAGGAACACAGTCCTGGCCTAACTAGACTCGACTCAAAATAAAAACGAAAAAAGAGTTAGGATGACACAGTGTCCGACGGGCGCGCCGAACATTGGGGGAGACTAAGGTCGTGGCTCACACATACATGCCATACATGCTCGTGGCAAAAAGGGCTAGACATGCAACTCAATCCGGGTCGCGACCGAACCGAAACTAAAACTATCAAGCTAAAGCCCTAGGTTTTACAACCCTAATTAGAAAAATTTCATCGTAGGCATTCACCTGTGGAAAACACAACAACCACAAAGAAAACATAACATACACTCAAAGAAAAAGGGGTGTGCTAGTACCTCATGTCGTCGCGCATCATCCCCGAGCTCCTGAAAGGCCACAGACTCGTAGATAAGGCTTGGGTCTGACATTGGCTCCTCATCATGATGACAAGCTGCTCGAATCTAGAGTCATGAGTGTACTCACAAACTGTAGTTCATGCTTGTCATAAGACCTCCATCTTCTTTTCATACAAGTAGAACTAGGGTACTCTGGGGTGAGTCATTCGGCTGGATGAATCCCGATTGCAGATCTCTCATAGTTGGCTCATGAATTTTTGGAACTCAAATTGTGGCATCCAGTATGTGGTCGGTTGTTGCTATTTCAATTCATCATGTAAGTGCATGCATCGAACAAGTAATAAAGTTGTAAAACCCCAGTTGCAGGTTTTACACACTTGTAGGTTGTCTAGTTCGGGCAAGTCTCTAGCCTATTCGAGAGAGTTCGAGCCAGGCCAATTTTAAGAATATGAGTATGGGGCCCATATGGCCATATGGGCATGCTATGATGGTTGAGTACACCTGACATGTATATGATTATTTCAGTTATGATTCAATAGAGCATGAGTTCTTAGTGTATACGTTAGGTATACATATGACTTTTTATAAGTTAGCCAGGATTTTAGGCCTAGATCTATGCCATTGCAGCGTTTAGTATTCATTTGGGATTTTGTGGGTATTTCATTTGCATGCAGCATAGGAATTTCAGATCACTAGATTTTGTCATTGTGGGCCCAACTTGATCGAGTTCAGGGTTCGAGGCCCACTTATCCTTTTTGCTTCGATTCCCGCCTATAGAGTCATTTTTAGGACTCGAGTAAGTTTTGGCTTTGGACGGTCTCGATCCGAGCTTTTCGTCCGTATGTATATTTTATATACCCATAGGTGGGTCCCATTAGACTACGAGTTGTCGGACGTTTAGATCGTGCCACGTGGCAAGATCTGAGCAGTCCACGTCAACCCTGGCTTCATATATTATTTTCCTAGATCTTCCACGATTTCACTATGTTAATGTTGCTGCCACTTCGGCTCGCCGCCGGTGAGACCCCGACCCTCCTTCGGTCACCCATTTGGTACGGCCGTGATTGCCTCGTGGCCGGCTTTCTATTTGTACCACTCACGACCACCGGAGCCGCCGCAGTAGCTGTTGGCAACTGAATTTTTGATCATTGTTCATCATCGCCGCCACCACCGTTTGGTTCTTTTCTGGCGCTGGCGAGGCACCTTCGGCCGATCCGACCACCCACACAGCTTCCCATTGCCAAGATCTTCCCTATGAGACCGACATCGACCTCCGCCGTGGCCATGATCGCCGCCTGCGATGTCGCTGCAGCCTGCGGCAATATTGTTGCTTCCCTGCTGTTTTTCGGCCGACCAGCAGCCAGGCTCCATTGATCATCACCGCCAACACCTCCGCCATCCTCCCCTCCGTCGATCCCGACCAGCAGTGACCCTAGTCACGTCGCCATCGACATTCTCTGGTGACGGGCACCGCTACCCCTCTGTTTGGCCTGTTTACCAGCCTGGTTGTGATCGCGTCCGCCTGCCTACGCCACATCCACCTGCCCGTGATCGTGTCCACATGATCATGTCCAAGTCCGCCCTTCCTGCCAGGTTTGCCCAGCCAACCTAGCCCATTTTCTAGCCTAGGTTGGTCCAGCCTTTTTAGTTTGGTCTAGTTCAGCTTGGTTTTGTTCGATTCTGTCCGTTTTCGATAATTCGAGAACTTCTATATTAGTTTATATGCATGTTCACATGATTTAGCATGTTTTAATGTTATGATTACTTTTGTTTATTGATTATTTTATTATTTATTTATTATTATTTTTATTTATTTCTTATTATTTGTGTATTTATTGATTATAATGCATGTTTATACGAAAACTTATTATTATTAATGGTATACTTACTTATTAATATTAATCTTATTTATGTTTATTAAATTATATATATGCATATATATACATATATATATATATCTATTTGCTTCTTCGTGTGTATGTGATTATTTATTTATATTTAATTATGTATTCTTATATTGTATAACTATGATATTATTATTATTCATGTTAATGAATATTAACTATTTATTTATTTATTAATTATTTAATTATTTATGTGTTTACTAATAGAAGTATATATAATATTTGTTCGTGTTTAGCTGTATATTTATATAGTGTAATTATATTATTATTTTATGATTATGGTACTATTTATGTTCCTGTATTTATTATTTACCTAATTATTTATGTGTGTATTTATTTGTTTATTCATTATTATTATGTCTTCATTTGCGTGCCAGATGTTTAGTTATAAGTTTGTCAGCATTATTTTCTTTATTATGATGTATTGATGATTGAGCACACACTACGAGTATGCCATCATATAGAGATGTTAGTATTTTACTTAGTAGTGGGTTCTGATGTAGGTTTTGGAGTCTGAGCTCACCGTAGATGTGTAGATACGCTTAGAGCTTGGACCATAGGCCCGTAGGACCCTCCCTCTCTACTTGACTCCTTGCCTGTAGAGTTTGATCATATTTTATATGTAGGACGGCATCGGCGGTGTTTTATTGCATTCCTCCGATGTCGGGCTATTTAGCTGTGTTTTCTATGCATGTTTAATAAAACTATAAGGATGAGATCTCTTGTTGATTTTCAAACTGAAACTCCATAAATATATGAAAGAAGCCTCTTCCCTAAGCCTATTATATAAGTACAAACACTTTTACAAATTTCACGAATAAGAGAGTGAACAGTATGGAGATATGTATGAATCGCACTAGTATTCCTTCAAACCATGAGGTAGTACGATGTATGATGGTATTGCGTAATGCAACGCTTTTCCAAAATATGTGGCACTAACTTAATTTTTCCTTTTACTACTCGAGTACTGAGGCGGGTGATATGGAAGGTGTCAGGGCATAAGCGTTGTATGTATGTATGAATATGATTATAAGCCGTGCATGCGAACCGGCAATTGCTTAAGTATGTTTGCTTACCGCCCAATGTGAGGCTATCTTGAAGTTTCATAAGTTTTCATGGGTGATGGAATACCTATTTGCTAGATTGTATTAGTTATTTTTCGGACCAATAGCATTCGTTACTGACGGTTTTCATATAATATATGTAGGTCATGCAAATCTTGAGTCGACTTTGGTGGGAGGACAGATAAACGCTACACACACTTGAGCTTAACACAATATTTACTTTCTTGCATTTATTTATATTTGATGTGTTTTGATGCTTATTTGACAATGTCTTCCATTCTCATGACACTAAGAGGGTTATTTTGATCTATTTTATCGATCGAGTCTTACTGACCAACAATATTAAACATGACTCAACTTGATCGTAACATTTCTAATCTGGTTCTTAGGTTAACCGAAATTGGGGTGTTACAAAAGTGGTGAGTGACTATCATTCTCACGAGGATTTGATGTCTTAGCCTTACTTATTACTCTTAAGTGATTAAACTAGGTATTTAATTAAAGAAGTAATGAAAACATGGATAAATTAGACAAATTAACAACAAACAGTAATGTAACATCCTGTTTTGGTTCACCCATGAACCAACCCAAAAATATTAACGAGGACTGAACCGTTCACTAATCTACTTGATTCGGTTAAGCTGACTTGAATCTACCCTTGGTGTCTCAAGATGGTGATGTAATATGCAAAACATGGATGAGATGTTGGGCTTTAACGTTGTCTTACATGCGTGCTATGATATGTAAACATGTATAAAACATGCCAAACAAATGAAAAGTTTAAAGATAATAGTCATTTTTAAAGCAAAACGGGCAATCTCCCCTAAAGTGCAATAGGGGTTACCCTATCAACAGCAAGCAATACATATTTATATCAATAAAAAGCTAAAACATAGTCAAAACATAGCATTTTCTTCACATTCCAATTATCATTACTTTCTTCATTAAATGAGCCAAGTTCAAACTCCATTGCTCAACCTGTTCATTTTCCATTCTCTATTTTCATTCACATGCAAAATGTTTATATTAGTTCACAGAATAGCATTCAAATTTTATCATCCACACAGTTCAACACACATCATCAACACCAATTACACTTGACAGGTACATGTATACTCAATTTCTGTGTTGCTCTTCCGCAATCCCGACAATGATCATTCCTCGAAGTTTTCACCTACATAGATAATAAAAAGATGTTAATAACGAGTATTACCAGTCTAGAAATAACTAATAACAAATTGACATAGGAGAGCTGACCCTCTTGGTGAATGAAAACCTCATTACTCTTCCTCAAAGAACTCTCATAAGGGCAATAACTGGGAGTTGTCTGACCTCACACGATAGCATCCCCTTTCTATCTTATCCTCATTCATTGGCCACTTTAAACTATCCCTTGCGCGAGAAAAATCATTCTCTTTTCTTTCAACCCTCTACTTCCCCCATATCACTCTCGGCCCTGAGTACAAAGGCCAAGTACTCTCAGACATGTACCTTTAGTGCCCTTTAAAACCACACAAGTTTAACACCTCAATTTCGGTTCACCGAAGAACCGAATCAGAAATGTTACAATTGAGTTGATTCATATTTAAAGTTGTTAGTCGATAAGATTCAATCGATAAAATATATCGAAACAACCCACTTGGTGTTATGAGAATGGAAGACATTGCTAAATATTTGTCAAAACACATCAAATATAAATAAAAGTAATAAAGAATATAATTGCGTTGAGCTCAAGTGTGTGTATTATTTATGTAACACCTCAATTTTGGTTCACTTAAGAACCGAATCAGAAATGTTATGATCGAGCCGAGTCATGTTTAAAGTTGTCGGTCAGTACGACTCGATCGATGAAATAGATCGAAACAACCTTCTTGGTGATCATGAGAATTGAAGACATTGTCAAATAAGCATCAAAACACATCAAATATAAATAAATGCAAGAAAGTAAATATTGTGTTAAGCTCAAGTATGTGTAGCGTTTATCTGTCCTCCCACCAAAGTCGACTCAGGATTTGCATGACCTACATATATTATATGAAAACCGTCAGTAACGAATGCTACTGGTCCGAAAAATAACTAATACAATCTAGCAAATAGGTATTCCATCACCCATGAAAACTTATAAAACTTCAAGATAGCCTCACACTGGGCGGTAAGCAAACATACTTAAGCAATTGCCGGCTCGCATGCACGGCTTATAATCATATTCATACATACATACAACGCTTACGCCCTCACACCTTTCCATATCACCCGCCACGGTACTCGAGTAGCAAAAGGAACAGTTAAGTTAGTGCCACATATTCCGGAAATGCGCTGCATTACGCAGTACCATCATACACCGCACTACCTCATGGTTTGAAGGAGTACTAGTGCGATTCATACATATCTCCATACCACTCACTCTCTTATTCGTGAAATTTGTAAAAATGCGTGTACTTATATAATAGGCTTAGGGAAGAGGCTTCTATCATATATTTACTGGAGCTTCAGTTCGAAAATCAACAAGGGATCTCATCCTTGTAGTTTTATTAAACATGCATATAAAACACAGCTAAATGGCCCGACATCGGAGGGATGCAATAAAATGCTGCCGATGCCATCCTACGTATAAAACACGATCAAACTCTACACGCAAGGAGTCAAGTAGAGAGGGAGAGTCCTACGGACCTGTGGTCCAAGCTCCAAGCATATCTGCACATCTACGGTGAGCTCGGACTCCAAAACCTACATCAGAACCCACTACTAAATAAAATACTAACATCTCTATATGATGCATGCTTGTGGTGTGTGCTCATATTATCAATACATCACAACAAAGAAAACAATACTAACAAACCTATAACTAAACATTTGGCACATAAATCGAGACATAATAATACTAAATAATAAATAAATAAATAAACAAGAAAATGCACTCATAGATAATTAGATAAATAATAAATACATAAACATGAACATAAGTAATACTCTAATCATAAGATAATAATATAATTACACTATATAAATACATGGGTAAACACAAGTAAATATCAACATATACTCATGTTAGTAAACATATAAATAAATAAATATATATAATATATAATAATTCAATAAATAAATAAATAAATAGTTAATAGTCATTAATAATGAATATTAATAATATCATAGTTATACATACAAGAGTACATAATCAAATACAAATAAATAATCATACATGCAAAGAAGCAAATATAAATATATATATATATATAATTTAATAAACATAAATAAGACTAATATTCATAAGTAAATATACCATTAATAATAATAAGTAATCATATAAACATGCATTATATATCAATAAATACACAAATAATAAGAAATGAATAATAATGAATAAATAAATAAATAAATATAATACAATAAATAAAAATAATCATAACATCAAATCATGCTAAATCATGTGAATAT